>JAOXYD010000135.1:8044667-8066121 GCA_028565735.1 Pinacopodium congolense
CTACTTAAGAGGAGGTCAGTTATATGTGTACTTTTGGAAACAAGCAACAATGCAATGATTCCTATTCCAATACTTATAATCTTGGTTGAAGAAACCATCTTAACATTTCATGGACAAATCAAGGTGTAGCTAGACCCATGGGACCATTAGAATTCCAAGAATGCAACGATTCCTATTCCAATACTTATAATCTTAGTTGAAGAAACCATTTTAACACTTGGAAACAAATCAAGGTGTAGCTAGACCCATGGGACCATTAGAATTCCAACAACCAAGGCTTTAATTTCAAGCTCCAATTAGCAATAAACCTATTGCAAGAGAAAAAGTATTCACGTGAAGAGACAATACTACAATATATGAGGAAGATGAACGAAGTAGTTCAATCCAATAATACTTCTATCTATAACTTAAAGGTTCAGTTTAGTCAATTAGCTAAAATAGTTACTAAAAGAGATCCGAGAAGACTTCCTTGTAATACGGAAGTGAATCCTAAGGAGGGAGTCATGACTATCAGGAGTGACAAAGAAATACTAAGTGATGATATAGAGCAGAAAATAGAAAAAAAAGCTAGAAGAGTGGACGTTGAGAAATTTTTGGAGTAAGAGCAATTATAAAAACAGTATAGAGGGAAGGGGGGAGGGGGTAACGAAAGTTGCTTTAATTCCCCCAATTCCATATCCATAAAGGTTTAATAAGAGGAGTGACGATAATAAGTTTTTGAAGTTCCTTAATATTTTCAAGAAGATTCAAATTAATATTCCATTTGTCAAAACTCTTACTTAGATGCCATCATATGTTAAATTTTTTTTAAAAAATTGTTTCTAACAAGATCAAATTGGAGGAGTATGTTATCGTTGCCTTGACTTAGGAGTGCAATGCTATCTTACAAAGAAAATTATCTATAAAGTTTAATGATCCAGAGAGTTTCTTTATTTCTTATTTTATTGGTAATATTAGAACTGAAAAATATTTTTGTGATTTAGGTGCTAGTATTAATTTAATTCTTTTAACTTTGCCAAATATATTAGGCATTACTAAGTCAAAACCTACTATTGTTTCATTACAACTAGCTAATAGGTGTATCATATAACCTTTATGTATTATGGAAGATGTTTTAGTTAAGATAAGAAAACTTATTTTGCCTACTGATTTTTCTAGTCCTAGATATAAAATATGAATTAGTGTGCATGTAATTTTATGAAGACCATTTATAGCTATAGGTGGTGTATTGATAGATATGCCTACGTATAAGTTAGCCTTTAAGGTGGGAAGTGAAAAAGAAAAATATAATATTTTTAAATCCTTAAGACAACCATCTGTAGGCAATACTTGCTTCATTATTGATGTGACTGGCCCTTTAGTGAAGGAAACTTTCATTAAAGAATCGTATAAAGAACTACTAGAGGCATGTCTAGCACCTAGTTTGATGAGAAAGATGGGATTATTGAGATAGTTGAGTATGCCTTAAGGTTAGTTGGTGAAGGTTTTAGGATACTTGGACATAGTGTCAAATTTAAAGATTTAGGAGAAGATAAGCTTTAACTCAAATCTTCTGATAAGCAATCCAAAAATGGAACGGTTTTTTTTAGGAGAGCGATTAAGAAAAATCGGATTCAAGCTCCAAGTAAAACAAATAGTTTGGTGACCCCTAAAAAAGGGGAGGTATTTTCGTCTATTTTGTAACGCCTTGGTGACATGGCTAAGTGGTAAGGCGAGGGACTGCAAATCCTTTTTCCCCAGTTCAAATTCGGGTGGGTGACGGTTTGATGATACAAGAGGGAAGTTTTGTAAAAGCAACATGAAGAATTGCTCAGATACCAGTGAGTGAGGCTTATTCAAAGCAACCTTAACCTAAACTTACACAATTACCTTCTTCTTTTAAATATGCTTTTCTAGGTGCAATGATACATATCCTATTATTATTTCTGCCTTATTGAGTATTGTAGAGAATGATAAGTTGTTAAGGGTGTTGAGAAAACATATAACGATGACAGCATGGTTTATTTCAAACATCAAGAGGATTAGTCCATTTACAAGCATGCATAAAATTTTAAAGAAAGAAAATTATCACCCATGTGTACAAATTCAAAGACGTCTCAACCCCAACATGAAAAATGTTGTGTGAAATAAAGTATTGAAACTACTTAGAGTAGGAATCATTTATCCTATTTCTAACAACTCTTGGGTAGGTATTATGTAGGTGGTTCCACAAAAAGGAGGCATAACTGTAATGAAGAATGAGAACAATGAATTGATCCCTACAAGAACTATCACTGGTTGATAAGTATGCAGTAATTATAAGAAGCCGAATGCTACAACACGCAAGGATCATTTTCTCTTAACATTTATTGATCATATGCTTAAGAGATTGGCAGTTTATTGATAGTAGTTTTGTTTTTTAGATGCTGCTTAGGGTAAATGCATATTCTTATAACTTCAGAAGATTAGGAGAAAACCACTTTTAGATGCCCTTATGGTCTATTCGCTTATTATTATATATCGTTTGGTTTATGTAATGCTCCTACTACTTTTTAACATTGTATGATGTCTATATATTTTTTATATGGTAACAGGGTTTTGTAGAGGTGTGAGGAAACCGGTCTTGTACTTAATTAGGAAAAATCCATTTTATGTTAAAGGAAGGAATAGTTTTAGGCCATAAAATCTTAGAAAAAGATATTGATATAGACCGAGCAAAGATTAAGATGATAAAAAAATCACCTATCCTTTCTAATGTGAAAGCTATTAGAAGTTTTCTTGGTCACACCAGTTTTTATAGGTGATTTATTAGAGATTTTTTCAAGATTTCTAAGCCATTATGCTCTTTACTTGCTAAGGATACTCCTTTTTATTTTAATGACAAATGTGTTGAAACTATTAATAAGCTTAAACAAGCTCTAATTTAAGCTCCTATTATGACTACTTCAGATTGGAGTTTAACTTTTGAGATGATGTATGATGCCAGTGATTATGTAATAGGTTCAATTTTGGGACAAAGAAAAGATAAGAGGTTTCATGTGGTATATTATGCAAGTAAAACTTTAAACAATGCTCAAATTAATTGTACTACAATTGAAAAAGAATTATTGGCTATTGTGTACCCTTTTGACAAATTTTATGCTTATCTTGTAGGTTGAGAGATGATTGTATACACTGATAACTCAGTAATGAAATATATACTCTCTAAAAAGGATTCTAAATCTAGACTTATTTACTGGATTATTCTTTTGTAGAAGTTTAATTTTGAGATTAGAGATAAAAAGGGGTTGAAAAATCATGTTGCAGATTATCTTTTAATGTTAGAGCATAGAGTATTTATGGATAATGAGCCTATTAATGATGAGTTCCCAGATGAACAATTATGGGTAGCTCACAAATTAGTCATACGTTGGTTCGTAGATATAGTTAATTATTTAGTGGCAAATTTGTTGCCTCCAAAGCTTAACCATCATCTAAAAGAAGAGGTTTTTATATGAGGTAAAATTAGATATTTGAGATGATCCTTTGTTGTTCAGGAGTTTTGCTAATGGAGTAATGAGAAGATGCATTTTTTAAGAGGAAATGGTTTAAATCCTTCATCATTGCCATTTGTACCCTTACGGTAGGCATTATGAAGCTAACAAAACCACAATAAAAGTGCTACAAAGTGGTTTTCTTAACTAACCTTATTCAAGGATGTTAGAAGTTTTTTTTATGACTTGTGATGGATGCCAAAGAATGAGTAGCATTAGTATGCATAATGAGATGCCTCAACAAGGAATTCTAGAGGTAGAACATTTTTGCGTATGAAGTCTTAATTTTATGGGACAGTTTCCACCATCATATGGTAATATTTATATTTTAGTGGAGGTTGATTATATTTCAAAGTGGATGGATGCAATGGCAATGCCTAACAATGGAGCAAGTAGTGTTATAAGATTTGTTAAGAAATTTATTTATACTCATTTTGATGTTCTTTGTGCTATTATTAGTGATCATGGAGTTCATTTTCAGAATGCATAATTTAAATCTCTCTTAAACAAATATGGTTATTATCATAAGATAGGAACCACCTATCATCCTCAAATGCGTAGGTGGTTGAAATATTAAATAGGAAAATTTAATTTATTTTGGAAACGACGGTGAATTCATCAAGGAAGGATTTGGCGACGAAATTAGAAGATGCTTTGTGGGTGTATACGACTGCCTATAAAACACCATAAAAAATGTCTCCATAGAGGCTACTACTTGGGAAGTCATGTCAACTTCTAATAGAATTAGAACATTGTGCATATTGGGCATTGAAGACATTAAAATTCGATATGAAGACTGTTAAGGAAAAACTCCTTTTGGACATCAATAATCTTAACGAGATTAGGTGAAATTTCTTTTAAAATGTACGAATATATAAGGAGAGAACGAAGGCATGACATGACAAGCATATTATGAAAAAACAGATTAAATCAGGTGAGAAAGTTTTATTATTTAACTTGAGATTAAAAGTTTTTCCAAAAAATTGAAGTCAAGATGGTTTAGACCCTTCTCTATCACTAAGGTATTCATATATAATGCTATAGAAATTACAGAAGCTAACCAAAGACCTTTTGTAGTAAATATTAAAGCACTATTTTAAAGGAAAATATGTTGAAAGGCTTCAACCTATTTTATTCAACTATTGAAGAACATCAGTGGGAATTGTATAGCTATAGACATTAAATTTGGTACTTATTGGGAGACAACCGAATTTCTTATCTCCTTTACATTTTATTTTATATTATTTTGTTGGTAAATTTTAGGTATGTTTTATTTTAATAGTTAGCATTAATTTTAGTTTAATTAAAAATAAAAAATGAAAATAAAAAAGAAAAAAATTTCATTCTTGCCTCCGCAGGGGCATCTTGTAGGGGTGTCCATTTCCCTTTCTGCCTGCGAGGTATTACCTCCATGACCTCACATGGTAAAATGACCAGCTCGCCACCTTCTACCTACGAGACTTTGCCTCGCAAGGCATGAAGATGGGTTACTGATATTAGTAGGCCCCACATACTGACATCAGTAGTAAAAAATATAATAATAATAAAATAATGAAATGATATTTTTAAACTTAATTTTTATGATTTATTTAGTCTTTATGTCTCACTTTTTTCTTTCTTTTTAACTTATTTTTTTGGGTTCTAAAAATTAAAAAAATCCTCATAAACTCAAACTCTTTCCTGCTTTCATCTCCTTTTTCCACTTAAATTCTTACACCGTTATCCTTCTTCCCTCACAAATAAATATCCCTTCTTTCTCATACCTCATCTAATCCCCCACATATTTCCAATACCCATTATACCCAACACGCTATCTTGGCTCCATAAAGAAAAACAATCCAAAGGTTAAAAAAAGAAACTAGAAGATGGAGATTTAAGTCATGGACAAGTAAGAGACCAAACTAATTTACAAGATCAAATTGGAGCACCATTCCTTATCTACAGTCAAGAAGAGGTCAAAATATGTGTACTCATTAAATGAAGAGAAATTGTTAAGTGTAGATATATAGATGGAAGTATATAAGAGGTGTTAGGAACTAGAAATGATATTATTAAATTATTGCAACCTATGGGACTCTTAGATTTTTTAAGGGAAAAGTGGTTAGTTTATAAAGAACTTTACCATGAACTTTTCACTGCTTTACACCTAGAGAATTCTAAAGACAAGAAATTAAAATTTAAGGATAAGAAAAATAGATTATTCTAGGATTAATAATGTCGTTAAATTCCTAAAAGGAGGACATTGTTAACCTAATTTTAAATTTGATGCAAAGAAATTTTGGGATGAATTAACTAGACCTAAGGAGTTTGATAGTGCCAAAGCTTTTAACCTAGCAATTAGAGATCTTGAAGGATTGAGAAACTAATTATTCAACTTTCTTAGAGATTCTGTATAGAAGGGGTTTAGTAAAATGTATACATAGGGAAAGTCATGTGCAACGAAACATGCAAGCATGACTTAGGGAGGACTTTTTTTTAATACTTATTTTAAATTTATTTTCTACTATATCCAACTAGTTTGGGGTTTAAGTCCTGAGTAACCTAGTCTGATAGTTCCAAAGCTTTGAACCTAGCAATTAGAGATACTTTCTTTTGATTTATATATATTTATGAAAAAATATTTTTGGGAAAAAAAGAGAGAAATAAGGTTTCTAAATCTAAATTGTTTTTGTTTTGGTGAATTAAAACTAAAACCAAGGATGATTCCACTTGTCATATTATTAAGAATTGCATTATGCTATTACACATCATATTAATGTACGTGGCATGGGACATTTAGTGACTAAATTGTGTAAGAATTTATTATTAAATAATGACGTTTGGCTTACTTTAGTGGATGGATTAGGAGCATTAGATTTAGACACTTTACAGGAAGCTAAAGTTATCACTAAGTCCATACCTTATATATTCATTCTCCTATAAGAAAGACAATAAGTTAAATAGCCACAGGAGGACCAAGAGGATTTAGATGAGATAAAAGAAGAAATAAAGAAAGAGTAGGCATCCACATTGAAGGCTTAGGGATGGAAAAGGGTACTTAATCAAATGTACATAATACATACCCAAATGGTCTAGAGGATGGACACATTTGAAGCACAAATGAGAAAACATGAAAAGAAAGAAACAAAAAATTTGAAGCATTTGAAGATGTCGAGAATTCGAATACCATCAGTTACGCCTTTACCTCCATCTTCACTTATAGAGACGTAAAAGATGGATAAAGAGGGAAGTACCTTGCCTCTTATTTCTTTTTCTCATTTATTCATTTTGCATAAGTTATGACATTAAGGATAATGCCATAGATAAGTGTGGGGGAGGGGTTTTGTTTAGGTTTTGATTAATCGTGCACAATCTTGCATCACAAGTTACATTTTTAAATTATGATTACATATTGTATATTATTTTGCATTTTAGTTTAGATTTAAATATATTTTATCATGTCAAGCAATTTTTATTTCAACAATTATGAAACTTGATACTGACAATTTGTCGAGTATTTAGAGTTATGATATAATTGGTGTTAATTGAGATCTACACAAAGGAAATTTGATTAAGTATTAATCTTGAGTGAGATATTGAGTTGTGAACTATGATCATGATTTTGAAAACTTTTAAGCACAACCATTTATATACATGAGAGATATTATTGATTGAGGAAGTTCATAAAGAAGTAGGTATGCATTTTGATTTTGAAATTTATGCAATTATTAATAATTTGGTGTAAGAAAATCTAATTTTTAGAAATAAAATTTTGTTGCTAGATATCCACTCCTCTTTTTTGGTACTTAGTAACCGAGGTATTCATAAAAAATGTTTATATTATTTACCAAATTATAAATATACAAAGCATCCCAAACTTTTATGCTAGAGATAATAGTTACATAAGTGAGTAACCTTTCCAGATTTTTTCCGTTGAGTGAGCAGCCTTTTAAAATTTTCAATTAACTTATAAAAGTTTGACAAATTAATCAACTAAGGGAAAGCATTAGGTCATTTAATTTTTTTCTAATAAAATGAACATGTGTCCAAAACATCGGTAAACGACCTAAATTAACTCCAAACCTGACCCGATAAAAACTGACCGGCTACCCATATGTTTTTCACTCCACCGTCGCAAACTACCTCACCTTCCGCCCATTTTACTCACTTTTGGGCCATCCTCTTCCGAGGTTCTTGAGGGAGAGGACAGACTCACAAAGAGAGAGAGAGAGAGCAAAGAATGGCATTTTCTAGGATTTCCTTTTGATTGGTGGTGGTTGTCGCTACCCTTTTCTTTTCCGTTGCTGCTAATGCTCAATCTTAAACTTTTAGTTGTGTTGGAAAGGTGAATCATCACATTTAGGTTTGTTTAAATGATAATCCTAACCGTAACCAAGAGGTAAAAATAGAACAAAAAAAATCTATAAACCTACAATCAATGTTGGAGTTAAGTGGCATGAAAAAAGAGTTGTATTGAACACCATCATCAGCAATCCAAGACACACAACTGGGCAACAAGAACTTGGGAAAATTAAAGCTTGGAATCAAGGTAAATGTTGTTTTCTCTACTGTTATTTGAGAGTTGTTGGAGACAGGAGACTCCATCTTCTCTTTGGCCAAATAGGCCCATTTTTGCTTCCATGTCCATCCTAGAATAATCTCAATAACAAATGCAATCTATAATGGAATCATAAATATCATAAGTTCACCAAACACGGTCCTAATCAAGGGTCTCTGCAAAATCTCCAATAAGACGGTCCGTAAAGCCATTTGAGTCCAAAACAAAGGAGAACTATAATTCCTAATATGGTACAATACAAAAAATTTAAACAAAAAAAACCCTCGATAGAATAAGGTGTTAAAGCACAATGACCAGTCGAGGGTTTCAAAGGTAAAAAAAGACTACTAGTGAAGTGTGGTAGAGACCAATAGAGGAAAGCTAAATAAAAGATAAAAGATAAAAGATATAGGAGGGGATGAGCTGTTGTTTACTCACTCTATGAGTCTGTCCTCTCCCTCAAGAAACATAGAAGAGGATAACCCAGAAGTGAGTAAAGTGGCCGGGAGGTGAGGTAGTTTGTGACGATAGGGTGAAAAACATATGGGTAGCAAGTTAGTTTTTGTCGGGTTGGGATTGGAGTTACTTCGAGTCTTTTACTGGTATTTTGGATTCGTGTCAGTTTTATTGAGACAAAAGTAATGGACCTAACATTTTTTCCTTATTTGATTAATTTTTGAAAAGTTTATCACTTAATTGAAAATTTTAAAAGGTTGATCACTCAACTGAAAATATCTGAAAAAATTACTCATTTATGTAACTATTATCCCTTTATGTTGAGTAATTGGTGGTATTCACCCCAAATGTTTACTTTCACGTAAAAGGCTAAAAACAACTTAGGAAAGAAAAGAAACCAATAAAAATGGGATAAAGCATAAAATGTACTCACTAAATTTCAATTTAGGAAAAAAGATTTCTAATAAGTTAAAGAGAAATCGTGTGCTAGTAGTTGTGTTGTACAAATTTTTGAATGAAAATTTGTATGGTTACATCAATGTGGATGAAATTGATTACTTCTATTGATCAAGTAAATGGATGTTGCCACACACTTTGGTTTTAAAATATAAGTGATTATGGGAAGCAATGAAGTGTTAAGCAAAGAAATAATACTTGGTTAAGTTGAATTTATAAAAAGATAGGTTTGTGTCAATTATGTCATGATTTTAAATGCTTGAGGGACTTGATATTCTGAGTTAAATTTTTATTAACTTAAGAATTGCTCAACTTATTAGTATTTTTTTTATGGATTTTTTTGTTTTTGCTTAAGGATAATCAAATTCTCAAGTGTAGGGGGAGTTTGATATAGGTATTTTTATATATAGATTGAGCCTTGATTTGTTAGGATTCAGATACAGTTTTATTAATTTGAGGTATTATTTTATTTAACTTTAGTGGATTACTATCATTATCTTAGTTTTTGGAAAATTTAGCTTTTATTAGTTTTTATTAACTATTATGTAGGAATTTAAGAGAATTAAGGAATCTAGAAAAAGAAAAAGTTGGATGCAAAAAGGGACATTAGAAGATTAACTTGAAGAGTTATATTATAACTAAAACTCTTTGAAATAAGTTGGTTTTTAATGGAGAAAAGAGAGAGAGTGTGATGTTGTGAAGAGAGAAAGAAATTAATTAGAGGAGTTTTACATTTATTTAGAGAGAGAGGAAGAGGAAGAAGAAAAAAAGAAAAAAAGATCTTGAACAAGGATCTTAAGTAAAGAATGCATGAGTCTTCTCTTTCTTCTCTTTTTTTTTCTTATTATTTAGGCTTAAGATTTCATTTAGTGTTTGTTTTTACTTTTTATTATGAGTACTAAACATTAGAAGATTAACTTAAAGAGTTATATTATAACTAAAACTCTTTCAAATAAGTTGGCTTTTAATGAAGAGAAGAGAGAGAGTGTGATGTTGTGAAGAGAGAAAGAAATTAATTAGAGGAGTTTTACATTTATTTAGAGAGAGGAAGAGGAAGAAGAAAAAAATAAAAAAAATCTTTAACAAGGATCTCAAGTAAAGAATTCAAGAGTCTTCTCTTTCTTCTCTTTTATTTTCTTATTATTTAGGCTTAAGATTTCATTTAATGTTTATTTTTACTTTTTATTATTAGTACTAAATCTTAACTAGAGTTCGGGATGTAACTTAATTGAAAGAGACCTTTGATTATAGATATTAGTTTTCTAAATTACTTTAATTTTCAATTATCTTTCTTGGTTTAGTTTCCTTGTGCTTGTTGTGAAGTATATACTTAGCCACCATATAATTTGCTTATTAAGGTTTAAATGAAGTGCTAGAAAGAGAAGTATAAATCCAAATTTAGGGAAGTATAGATAATTAAATTGGAAAAGAGATATATCAGTTTAATTATTATACTTTAGTTGTTTCTTAAAGGATCTAATTAAATTGTTAACCTTTAAGAATCGATTAATTCTTATTTAGGTATAACCTAGTGATTGGGAAAAGCTCTAGGATACTATTGGACCAGTTGCACTTAAGAAACTATAAACTAATATTAACATCAACAATTGAGTTCTGTTAGGCAAATCCTAGGCTCTAGTGTTGTGTTTAATTAATTTTTTTATTAATTACATCACCTTGATTAGTGTTCATTTAATTCTTTAATTCTATTTTTTTCTTTAATTATTTGGCTAGTGGCAAAAATTAACTTAATAAAAATAAGACTTTATCTCTGTTAGATTGATCTTGTTTGTACTACAATTAGCCTTGTATACTTGTAGATCTAGTCATTGGTTAGCTATCACTTGAGGGTGGAGTAGAATGATGTTTTTCTATAGGCTCTTTTATCTTTTATCTTCATGTCAAAATGACCTCCTTTACACTTAACTCTTCAAACCTAATGTGTACGAAGCCACATTAACTCTCCAAGCCCTATTCTTTATGTCCCATCTCCCATCTTTAATAACATATAGATAAATGATTAATCTAGGTAATAAATCAAAAGCTTCTAGAACAACTTCCTTCTCTTAAATATTATAATGAGTATTTATTATTATGAACTCTTGGATTGTTAAAGGATTTATTTTACTATATTTAGCATTTTCTAATCGATTAAAAAAAACTCATATAAGAATTAAATTAATAAATAAAATCTAATCTAAAGAGTTACAAGAGAAGCTCAAATACATCTAGCAAATGTAGTGCACAGCTTAAGCAGCAGCCAAAAATGGATTGAAATTGTCAATGAGCTATTAAGCCACTAAACTAGAAATATTCAGACTAGACATACAATATTTGAAGAGCCAAAGCTTCCTACTTGTGCTTAGTCTTTAGAATTCAGTCTATACTATAAACTATGGCTAAGACTCACATTGTTAAGGGTGTTATAGTCCTATGGTACAGTCCAACATCCACTCTTAAGCCATATCAATCTTTGTAGTTCTAAGTGTATACCCCAACTTTAGCTCCTTAGTGCTCTGGGAGCCTCCATTGCCTAATGGTGCCATGATTGCAAAATTTGTAAATTCCTTGTATAGTATAATCCTGCCTGATTATGTCTAACATCTTTACTATAAAGTTCTCTAGCTTGGTTTTTTGTCATTTAAAAATTAGTTGGTTTCTTTCCACTTTTAAGCTGTATACCACAAAACCAAGAACCACCCTCAAGAGGATATAATCACCTTTGCAGAGAGTTCTCAAGTTGTTATACAATTCTACTTTTTCTAACCAGCTCACTGTGGTGTCCTGAACTTGACGAAGTTAAAGCACCTTCAACCAAGTTGCTGCCGAGTAGGCATACTTGAAAAATAGGTGATCGTGTGGCTCCCTCTTCTACTTGCATACGCAACATGTTTCTGGTAGATGAAGGAAGGTACATATTCTATCTAATGTGGATAACTTTCCCTTAATTGCTAACCAAAGAATGAAAGTAGCTCTAGGGTAGGATTAATCAAACCATATCAATCTATGCTAATCGGTTCATAGGGAGCCTTACCTTAGAATTAGGTAGCAAGAACAGTTGGAGTACATACCAATGGAGGAGGATGTCCATACCACCACATCTCTTCTCATAATATCAAACTTCATACATAATGTTTGCTGAAGAATATGGTCAGTTGGCTGCCCTTCTAGGTAAGTTTTGAAGTTACAAATATCATTTCTCACAAAAGTTAATAGAGGGATAGTCAATTTTAGTTTATTAAGTTCAACATTCCAATCAAAAGGAGCATATATAGGATACCAGGTGTCATACTAAAAGGATGTGTAATTGCCATCACTAATCCTTGTATGAAAGTCACCTTTTATAGTATTTCGTTACCTTAAAATATTTAACATTGTTAAGGACTTGCAAGCTTTAGGAAGGATATTCCATACACAATTGTCCCTTAAATAATAGGTATGGATCCATTTAACCTAAAGATTCTCTTTTTCATTGAGCATTCTCCATATCCTTTTAACCACTTGAATTTAGTTAGAGATTTTTAGAGGCATGATCCCTAAATCACTCTCTACTTTAAGAAGGCAAACATCACTCCATCGGACCTTAGCCATAGCTCGACCCTCTACCATTCCAACCTATAGAAAGTTTCTGAGAACCTGTCAATAGTCCTAGAGATCCTACAGGGAATAATTATATAAGAGGCCCAATGATTCTTTAAATTGCATAAGACTGAGATTATAAGTTGTGCTTTAACTACCATTGAAAGACTTTTGTTACATCAATTGCTTATCATCTTCTTTATCTTGTCAATGAGAGGTTGAAACTCCCTTCAAGAGGGCCATCTAGAGGATATTGGAACCCTAAGTAGGTGAAAGGAAGTTTACCAAGTCTTAAGCCTGTCACAACAGTTAGCCACTTTACATCTTGGGAAGAACTTATGAAAACATATAGGTGGCTCTTTTCTTTATTAATAGCAAGATCAAATAGCTGACAAAAGATGTTCAAGGCTACCATAATAGTGCTTAAAGAATTATCATCAGCCCTTGAGCAAATGAGTAGGTTATTTGTAAAACATAAATTAATTGGTCTCAACTTCTTGCATCTGGAATGGAAGTAGGAACTTGTTATCTTAAGCTATCATAATTTACAACAATTTGTTAAGGATTTCCATCATCAAGGTAAAGAGATAAGGGGACATAAGATCCTCTTGTCTAATCCCTCATACTCCTTTAATTAGCTTGGATGATTGATCATTCACTAAGATATTAAAGGTTATAATAGTGATACACTTCTTGATCCATCCAATAAAAATATTAGGGAAACCAAAAGCTTATAAAGTGTTAATGATGAAATTAAAACTTACTGAATTATATGCCTTTTGAAGATCTATTTTAGCAGTAAAATTTTTTCTAGCTCTTTTATTGATGTAGTTCTTAATTAATTCTTAAGTTAATAAGACATTATTACCAATCGTGATGCCTTGTATGAATGCACGTTGAGATACATTAATATAATTGGGAAGGATAGCTTTGAGCCTATTAGTGATTACCTTAAAGATTACTTTTTATATTATATTAAAACAAGTAATAGGCCTATAGTTTGTCAAAAAGTTAAGGCCTTAAGTTTTAGAAGCAAGATAAACCAACGTTTTGTTGATCTTCCTAAACATCTTCCCTTTATTAAAAAATTCAAGGATAGTTTTTAAGACACATTATTTAGTCATTGGCCAAGTCTTTTGGAAGAAATATGCATTCATGCCATCCAGACCAAATGTCTTATTAGGATGGAGTGAGAAGAGAACGTGTTCCACCTCCTGATCATCAACAAGTTTTACAAGTAATGCTACATCAGTTATTGTTTGATGCAAGATGGATTAAGTAAGTTTTGGAGAAGAGCTGTTGTCCTTTATTGTTCCCAGTGTTCCAGATAAATATAAAAGCACCTTTTACATTATGTCATCCTGTGATTTTTCTCTTGTACCATCTCCTTTCATTAGAAAGTTGATTTTGTTGTGATTCTGCTGAGCTAATGTGGTTTTGAACAAGAAGGATGCATAATTTTCTCCCTCTTTCAACAATTACACTCGAAATCTTTGATGCATAATTCAGTTGTGATACTTCAAAACTTAGTAGATTTGACTAATGCTAACTATTGCAGCTTTTGAAGTGTGGGTTCTTGGAGTCACATTTTAATAAGGATTGAAATCGATTAAGCTCCTCTAAAGATTCCTGTATCACCTTTCTAGTATCAAGCATGCACATCTTGATGAGCTATTTAAACTCTTCTCGAACTTTTTTGAGTTTCCTCATAAAACACAAAGCTCTTAGTACCTTGAACTTTCCAGTGAATAATTGAGTCCTCAAAGCCATTGATTTCCACTAGGTCGCTATTGAAATGAAAAGGATAGATCCTCCTGATGTTTAACATCACATTTTGAATCACAATGGGTGAATGGTCTGAAAAAGGTTGGTTATTGAAGTTGACTTTAGACTTTGGGAAAGTTTTCAGCTGTTTTTCATTCACTAGGGCCCTATCAATCTTATTATAGCTAACTAAATGACCTGTTTTCTTATTAGTCTAGGTGTAAAAATGACCATCAAAGCTTAAGTCTACAAGCTCGACATGAGAAACATAATCCTTGAAGTCTTTAGTATAAGTCATCAATGAGATATTGCCATTAGCCTCCTCAAGGTATAAAGTGTTGTTGAAATCCTCCAAGACAGCCATAGATCAGACTTATTAGGGCCAACTCTTTCAATTTGTTCCACAGAGGAGCTCTCTGAAACACTAAGTTGAGCCATATACACATGACTTGGATTATAGCTATATTCTGCTTGATTCACATCTCCATATGGATGTATTCAACTTAGCTTTGATAATCCAGGAGCTCAATTCTGATATGATAAAAATGATTATGATTCTACTGTAGTGATATTCATGATTAGTCAATACTTCCTAAGGTCCACTAATAATCTTCAACAATTTACTAGAATTCACCTTAAGCTTAGTCTCCAAAAGTCCCATGAAAATAGGCTTATTCTGCAAAATATAATTGCTAAGAGCTAGCATTTTATTGGAAAGTTAATTTCTTTATTTTATTGGAAAGTTAATTTCTTTAACATTCCAAAGAATGAAAGACATTTAATTAGGAGAGGAGGCGAGTCCCTTCTTTTTCCTAATTGATTTCTTGTTAGAGATAGACTTCCTCGTCACTGACCTCTGTGAACTTTTCTAGTGCTGGAAATATTTCTGCAGTAGGTAGAGGTCTGTTTGCATTGAAGGCTATTGCAATAGTCAGTGTTTGAAGTTCGTTTACTTCCATATGACGGACCTCATTATGTAGGTTTGGCTCCTCCTCCTGCTTCTGCTTTATCGCCACATTGAACGGTGCCTCCTCATGTTTCTTCTTTGACCGAAACACAAGTAATTAATCTGCATTTCAAAGAGCTTCCCCACTATTCTCTACTGGTTGGACAGCTTGTTACGGCATCTTCATGTCGGATACTAGAGTTAGCAGTGTTTGAGGTTCATGCAATTCTTTTTTGAATTAAGTCTTGTGATTTTTTTTATGTTTCACTTTAAAAAGGTTTTTTACGTTAAAAATTTAGTGTGTTGTATTTCATAATTCATTTTATGTATTCATATCTATTTTTTTGCAATTTTATTCTAGTGCGAAAGATTTATGTTACCCACGTTATTATTCTTTTGCTTCTATTTAGTTGAACACTCTTTTTCAACAAAAAAATGATGAGAGTAATACGTGCCCACGTGTAAACAACTACCAAATAAGCGGGCAAGGAGCTGAGGACTACAGTACAGACACAATTGCCACTTGCTGATACGGGTTTATGTGTGTTGCACGAGGGAAAGAGATCAAATAGTTTAAGTTTTGCCGAGTGTGGCATGGGCTAGTTGCTGGATAAAAACATGCAAGCTTTCTCACTAGCGATGTTCACCTAAAACTTACATGATAAGGTTGTTATTATTAAAAAGCTGGCTTAATGACGAATGTGATGAGATTTAATTGCATTCTCACTAAGCTCCCAATGCCTAATTAAGTAGAACGTATCCTTGGATTGGAAAAATATCATGCTACGTTAAAACTTACTTGGGTATAATTAAGTGTGCAAATAGCAAAATCTCACAAAATAAAAAAATTAAATTATACATCGAAAAGTTCTGAATGATTCCGTTATCAAGAAGTCCTACCGGTTTGATGAATCAATGAGGGGACAACTTCCGCCAACCGGCGCCAATCGTCAAGAAGTTAGGTTCTAGGTCAATTACAGAAGAAAACGACATGTTCATAAAATGGCATGACTTAGAATACAAGTTGAATGATAAAAAAGTAATATAGACTATATTCAAACACACACTAATGTTTCAATATGTTTTTGTATTAAAAGAAATAGAAGGTGTTGACTGGACCACCACATAATTTGCAGTGGTATGATATGGTATGGTATCAACATAGTTCCCAGAATGGCCGCCCCTTTCTAAACTATAGTATTACCCTTAACAACCCAGTCTTTCATATTTATTTTATGACATGGGAATCAAAACACCGTGTTCTTGTAAATAACTACGATGCTGTGTTGGAATGACGTACAACAGTTTTTTAAAAGATAGAAGTTATTGCAAATGTCCTTTAAAAATAAGGTAGAATACTTGGATTCTTTTTATATTTACTCAAATAAATATTGTATAAAAATATTTTAAGAAATTTTTTACTAAAATTTTATCTATTTTTAACACAAATTGTTATGTGATTATCTGTTAAATATTGTGATATAATTTTTATGATTGCTTGATTTGATTTTTACTAACAAATTATATTAAAATAATTTGATTAATTTTAGTAAAAAACATTTTAAATATTTTTAATACCGCATAAAAAAATATATGATATACCGCATAAATTTAAATAATTCAAATTTATCTTATAAGTTTAAGACTCTAATTTAGGACGGACACACGCTAACTAGTAAGAAGTTTATCCTCTTTCTACAGGGGCCAGTACAGTATATCATAATTTCTCCCACAAAAGGCTCGTTGAGCCCCTTGGCCGCTGGATCACCCGGCTTATGTCAACTTATAATGTTAATTAATAATATTCATAAAAGAGAGTGGTTAGTGAGTCAATGCCATATGGATGAAATTAACAATGTCTCCATTTCAACGGTTGGTTGGCGGAGAAGATTTAATAAAAGTAAACGGCCATTGCCATTTCAATTCAATCTTATGCCCTATCAAATAAATAAATTGAAACCAAAAACAATAAAAAAGAAACTTAGAATTTTACCCAGTCCAGCAACTTATAATACCGGAGGTGTCAACTGTCAAGCCTCCAGAAATGATATATCAAATAGGTATTTGTACTTCAATGCAATCCTTTTTTCTTTACCTATACTAAATTTTACAGTTTTTGAATTTAGAATTGTAATCTACTCAAAGTTCGGTAATATATCCACTAATATTCAATTTCACCCCAACGCCCGCTTTTTTCTTCTTCGTCGTCGTCTTCTTCTTCTGCCGAACCCAGACACAACATGAAACCTCTCCTCCTCAAGTCCCTGCCAGACCACACCTTGTTTTATACTACGAAGGAGTCAGTGTGCTTCGGCTTCCTTGAAATTCAAGCAAGAATCACATAAAAAAGCAAAAGATACATAGATGGACCCCCCACCCACCTTCCTGACTACTTAGTTATTTCTTCTTCTTCTTCTTCTTCCGAAATGTCGCACTTGTTCAGGGACAAATCTTTGGGCGGTTCCAAGCGTCACTCCTACGTTCACATTCACGATCCTATGTCTTCCCCTTCTCCTTCTCACCACCCACATGTCGCTTCTGACTTCAAGTCACCGTTTGGTGACCCCGCCGCTACCTTGTCCGATTCCGACCTCCGCGAGTCCGCCTATGAGATCCTAATCGCCGCTTGCCGGAGCTCCAGCACCCGCCCCTTGACCTACATCCCCCAGTCTGAGAAGGGTGCTGAAAAGGCTCCGCCTTCTTCGGCGCCGTCGCTCCAGCGCTCACTGACGTCTTCGGCCGCTAGTAAGGTGAAAAAGGCTCTGGGAATGAAATCCAATTCTGGGAAGAAGAGAATTGACAGTGGCGGCGAACCCACGAGTCTAGGGAGAGCGCAAAAAGCGGTGACGATTGGTGAGTTGCTTAGGGTTCAGATGAGGGTTTCGGAGCAAACTGATTCCAGAATTCGGCGAGCTCTGTTGAGAATTGCTGCTGGCCAGGTTTGTCTATATGCTTTGGATGGAATTCATAGCTTCTTCAGTCTTTTTTCAGCGTAGAATTGTTTAATAAAAAATATCTTTAGAAAATTGAAGTTCGCAATCTTTGAAGTATAGTAATTCGGCATTTTCTATGCTGATATTATAATTGGGGGTTTTGTTTGGTTGCTTTGGATGCTTTATTATATGTTTGTATATATATATATATATATATATTTATTTATTTATTTTTATGGGTTCCTAAATTTCTTTTTCTGAAATTAGATGAGTGAAAAGGGTGAAAATTGATATTATTGAAATAACATATGTGAGTGATACGATCCCAATTTTTCTTTTCTCAATAATCGACGGTGTTCCTCTTGCATGGTGATGTTATCAGCTAGCTATACAATTTTGGCTGAATGTATAAACATTTCAAACTATTATGCTATATTTACTTAAACCTCCAACTCCAGAGTGGTCAGTAATGGCGTCTCTGTTTTTGCACTAATCAGCTTGGAAGGCGGATGGAATCTATGGTCCTCCCTCTGGAGCTACTGCAGCAGCTCAAGTCATCAGATTTTGCAAATCAGAAAGAATATGAGGCTTGGCAGCGGAGAAATTTGAAGCTCTTAGAAGCTGGACTGCTTCTACATCCTTACTTGCCACTTGAGAAGACAGACACTGCTTCATGGCGCCTCCAGCAGATTATTCGTGGGGCTCTAGAAAAATCAATTGAGACTGGGAAGAATAGTGAATCAATGCAAACTCTCCGCAGTGTTGTTATGTCTCTGGCTTGTAGATCATTTGATGGGTCTGTTCCTGACACATGTCACTGGGCCAATGGATTTTCATTGAATCTTAGACTCTACAAGATGCTCTTAGATGCATGTTTTGATGTTCATGATGAAACAACTGTTATAGAAGAGATTGACGAGGTCTTGGAACTCATAAAAAAGACTTGGGGAATACTAGGAATGAACCAGATGTTGCATAATATCTGCTTTTTGTGGGTTTTGTTTCATCATTATGTTGTAAACAGTGAAGTTGAGGAAGACCTGTTGTTTGCTGCCAACAGTCTGTTGATGGAAGTTGAAAAGGATGCGAAGGCAGCTAAGGATCCAGATTATGTTAAAGTTTTAAGTGCCACGTTAAGTTCAATTTTGGGTTGGGCAGAAAAAAAGCTTCTTGCTTACCGTAGTTGCTTTGACAGTGATAATATCGAGTCAATGCAAAGTATTGTTTCTTTGGCAGCTGTAGCAGCAAAGATCTTAATTGAAGATATATCTCAAGAATATCGTAGCAGAAGGAAACAAGTTGATGTTGCTCGTGATAGGATTGATACATATATTAGGTCATCCCTTCGAACTGCTTTCTTACAGGCAAGTTTCCCAAATTCAGTAAAATGCACTTGCCAGAAATAATGAAGTGTTTCAAATTGATCCGTCATTAACCTTCATATGAGAGTTCAGTTTTACTGAAGTTTGTTTTAGGTCCTTGATATCTCATTACACATCTGCGTTGACTATTCTGCTACCTGCACCTGAGGATTCAGAACTTAGGTCATTGTGATTATTTTCATTTTCTTAAAGTAAGCTTAGGACAAATATGCAACTATGAATGGAAATACCTTGCATTCAAGTTCTGTGATGTCTATTGTAATCCAGGAAATCATCTGTTTCTAAACCAGTCTATAACCCAATTGTTCTATATTTGGATAATCATGGCCCTAACATGTCAGTTTATCACCTGACATTTTATTTATTCTCCTTAAGACAGAAAATGGAGCAGATCAAGCCTAGGAGGCACTCATCTAAACACCAGCTAAATAATAGTGCCATCCTGCCCATCCTTGCAGAATCTGCCAGTGAACTCGCCTTTAACGAGAAGGCAATATTTAGTCCAATCCTGAAAAAATGGCATCCTCATGCTGCTGGTGTTGCTGTGGCCACCCTCCATTCTTGTTATGGGAGTGAGCTGAAGCAATTCATTTCAGCTATTACTGAGTTGACGCCTGATGCTATACAAGTTCTGAGCGCTGCAGACAAATTGGAGAAAGATCTTGTGCAGATTGCAGTTGAAGATTCAGTAGATAGTGAAGATGGAGGGAAGTCAATAATCCGTGAAATGCCTCCTTATGAAGCTGAGGTCTTAATTGGCAATTTGGTGAAGTCATGGATAAAGTCAAGAATTGACAGGCTTAAGGAATGGGCTGAGAGAAACCTGTTACAAGAGGTATATGTGACACTTTATTTGTGTACTTATCAAGCTTGTAGTGGAATAACTGTTATTAGTTTTCCCCTGTTTTGCCCTATTTGTCCAAAATTTTTGGAAAGATTGGCACTTGAGTAATTTAGTCCATCCACAGGAGATAGAACAAAAATTATTGGAGGCTAGCATAGCCACTAAATCTAGAGCTTCTGATGAAGGATGGCTAAATTCTGAGTCTCTAGTATAAGTTGATTATTTGTATTTATTTTTTATTGATTTCAACAATCTGACTCTCCTGTCCTTAATATAGGTATGGAATCCACAGGCAAATAAAGAGCGAATTGCTCCGTCTGCTGTTGAAGTTCTTCGATTGGTAGACGAAACACTGGAAGCATTCTTCTTGTTGCCTATACCTGTGCACGGTGTGGTGCTTCCTGATTTGATCTCTGGCCTTGACCATTGCCTGCAAAGTTACGTATTAAAGGCAAAATCTGGATGCGGTATGTGATTCATGGTCTTCAAAATCATAATTGATAAAGCAACTATGGCCAATGCTGTCAGGTCTGAGAATTCTCTTTTGATGTGCAGGGACCCGAAACACTTTTATTCCCTCATTGCCTGCATTGACTAGATGTAGTATGGGATCAAAATTTAATGTTTTTAAAAAGAAGGAGAAGCCACACATACCCCAGAGGCGGAAGTCTCAGGTTGGCACTGTGAATGGTGATGCCTCCTGGGGGATACCTCAGCTATGTGTACGTATCAATACTTTGCAACACCTTCGAACACAGTTGGACGTTTTAGAGAAAAGAGTACCTGGGCAGTTGAGGAGTTCGAAATCCACTCACGTGGATGATTTATCAAACAGAACAGTTAAAAGATTTGAGCTTTCAGCAGCTGCTTGTGTTGAAGGGATCCAACAGCTCTGTGAGGCAGCAGCATACAAGGTTGTCTTTCATGAGTTGAGTCATGTTCTTTGGGATGGTCTGTATGTTGGAGAAGTTTCATCTTCTAGGATTGAGCCCTTCCTGCAGGAACTTGAGCAATATTTGGAAATTATTGCTTCCACAGTGCATGA
>JAOXYD010000135.1:8090894-8119766 GCA_028565735.1 Pinacopodium congolense
ATTTTAAAATTTAGAAAATTGCTTTTAAATAAAAATATTTACAAATTTGATAATTATTTAATAAAAATATTTTAAAATGAAAATTTCTTAAAAATAAATAAATCTAAAAATTATTTATTATATTTATTTATGAAATAATATATCTAATTAATTTATCTCTATGTTCTATTTGAAATTTAATTATTATTAATAACAAAAAGAAAATTACATTAGCATTAAGAACTAACTAAAAATTTGAAACTAACTAAATACAACTAAATAAAATTTTGATTGATTAAAAAAATTTGAAAATTTAAAAATTTAAAAATTAAAAATAAAATTAAAATTGCATGATCCATGCAATTACAAGACTCCCTTATTTCATGCTCGTAAGTTCCATCAGTATGCAAATTTGAGAATTTGCATATCAACATTAGTTTTGGGTCGTTGTTCTATATCTGGTTCAAAACTGGTTGGTAAGAGTTTATTTTATAGGCACGGATTGAAATATCAGCTTGACACGATTTTTATCCGGCTTATACCAATTACAAGCAGGTTCGGTACAAACTGACGTTATTCCAATACAAACCAGCAGTTAAAACACTGATATGGAGACTAACTACTGCATATGAATTAATACAATAATAAAAAATGTGATTATTATTTTTACTATTATAATTATATAATATTTTTATTTCACATATATGCCTTTATTTAAAATAAATAGTTATCGATTATTATAAAATACTCACATTAAAAATAATATTTTGTCGTCATATATTTTAATTTTATAACAAATATAGAAGAGATTAAATATATTATATAATTATACTTTAAGGAGAAAAATTAGCATAGTTAAATATAATTAAGTTTAAGATAATTTTATGCACTATAAATGCAAATTATTTTAATGATAAATCTTAATTTTTATAAAAATATTAAAATAATTATTTTTTATATTAATATTTAATGTAAATTTAAAGTTTAAATAAAGTTAAGAAAATTCAAACAAAAAGATCTTACTTTTTCACATATTTAATAACATACATCCTTGATAAGTTGAAACTATCTTATTGCAAACTTTTTGCTAAAATCTCTCTCGATATTATCTCTCTTATATAATTATAAAAAATTGACTCACATCTATTTTTTTATAATGTGTAATTATTAAAAGGATAAATTGCAAAAACAAACTTTGGTTAATTTTACAATTGTAGTCCAAACTAAAGAAAGTGACAATAAAACACATGAAGTTTCAATTTGTTACAAAATTAACTACTATTAGTCTATCCATTAACTATGTTAGTGTGATAGATAAGTCAGCAAGGACTTTGACAAATGACTTCCACATGTCTTATATACATGTAGATTTTTATTAAAAAATTTAAATCATTTTAAGGGTTGTTAACGTTATTAGTTAACTATTAACTTAAGTTATTACTCAAGTAATCCTTACTAATTGTTAGGATTTTTTTTGTCTTCCAAAAGTAATTTTAAGTCTGTTAATTTGAAAACCCTTAGTTGTCGCTTCTTGATATTGGATGTAGGAGATTAATAGTCAGCGTTGAAGAGCCGTTGTAGGTTGCCACACTTGTAGAGCAGTAGCAGAGCTTTTTCTTTCCCCTCAATCTCATTTGGGTAGGATAATAGTCAAAGATCATAGTAGTACTACGATCATCGTACAAGGATGAGAGCAACAACTCCCATTCTTTTTTGGAATAATAAAAAAGGATGACCATTTCTTTAACGTTCAAAGTGTTTTACTTATTAAATTTCTTTCGTCTGATGGTATGTATCTTTATAATGGATGATTTGGGTTCCTTTCTACTTCCATAGTATAATTGGGCAATAGCATAAATTTGTGATTTTTTTTCTTATGGAAAGAAATTTGTAAAAAAGGAATGCATTAGGTGGTCTAGTCTATCAACACTCCACATTTCAACTTTTTTAGTTTATGCCTTATTGTAAATACACTAAAAACTATAGATTTTGGTTGAAATAATTTAAACCTAAAAGGATGCTTTAACAAACTGCTTAGGAATATGATTTAGGCATCTGCAAGTTAATGTCTCTAGACTTTTTTGAATTGATAATTAAAAGTTTAAAGCTGCAAACTATAGCTACATGCAACAATATTGCTATGTTGCCTTACTTTTTTTACACTTAGATTAAATAGGTAATTGCCTTATTATATATTTTATTTATGTTTTCCTCTATAAATTGATTATTTGTTTAAAAGCAGGTAGAGTTGTATTATTAAGAAAGTGCATAGATTCCTAATTAGATGTCAATCTTAAATATTGATAAAGTAAATGAAAATTTTAGGGTATGGAAGGAAATAAATTGTCTGTAACTTTTGTTGCTTATAGAACAGGTATATATTTGACCTGAGAAGAGTGTAAAGGTATTGTTAATGAGTTTAAAAATCTTGTTTTATTACAGTGTCAACAATTTAGTAGAAGCTGAAAGAACATATTCTCAATCTTAATAAAAGAAGGCATTATGTTTAATAATAAAAAAAATTTCTATATTTTTTCTTACTATTATATTGGGTATTTAGATTATATTTGATTTAGATGAGTCATTATTCATTTACTATCTGTCAAGCTTCTTATATTGATTTCCCATATTATAATGGAAAATTGAAGTTATGACTACTAAATGTTAAGCCTCACATTGGTCAATATTTTTATCAATGTGTTAATACATAAGTAAGTATTCCAATTATTGATTTAATTATGTTATTATTATGTAAATCATTAATGACTATGCAAATTGTAGGGCTCTTGTAGGTATTTAATCATAAAAAATGGATTGAAGGTCTGTTGCTATAGAAAATTTTGATGGATTACCTTTGTTCGGTAGGGTAAGAGACTTATTCATAATATCCATTATTGTTCGCAAGAGGTGAGTAAGTGTAATTTTTTATTATAATGTTATAGTAACAAGAAACATAATTTAATATTTTTATTTTTAAAATTTTTTTAAGGTTCCTTGTAACTATCTATCTTAGGTGTTAGAAGTATATAGTTCTAGTAATGAGATATCCTTTGATGTTGCATAAGGACTTAACAAATTGTTAGTATGACTTGAAGACAGTTGAGGATTCTGATTGGTTAGACTAAATTGCGTTAGGTATTATTGCAATTAGCACTGTGAGAACATGGCTATTAGGAACTAGTTGATCATGATAATGTAATATGTTAGACTGTTTAACTTTGGCTATTAAATTTGATTGATTGTAATACATTAGATTGTTTAACTTATTATACAGTTTGATACTTATTATTTGGTTTGTTTAACATACTTTTATCTATTAGTTAAGCTGAAATTTTACTTGAGTATTATGCCCCAGGTAGAAATAACTAATTAATGGAAAGGCTTATCAGATGATCCTTTGGTAGATAGTAATGAGGATAGTATTGATGAAGTAGTAAATAGATTGCATAGAAGTGGCTGATGTATTATAAGCTTATTTCATATGGAGAGACTCGTAAAGGTCACAACAGAAATATAAATTCTTCTTCCATGATTTACATAATTATTTCAACTAATAGTAATAAGTTAAATATTTAATAATTTGAAAAAATGTTACTTATTAAGCATTAACCATCTATAGGACTATTCAATAATCATGCATTAAACACAGTTATTTCATAGTTTGGTTCTTGAACACAATTTGATACTTATCCTATTCAAACACCCATATGGCCACTTTAAATAAGCATACATAAATTTGTCACTTGAACTCAATTTGATACTTGTAAAACATAAAATTCACTCTATGTCCCTTATCCTTCGATACTCATTTTAACACTAGCATATTGAGTTCACCAACACCCATATAACTCTTCTTCTTCTTCTTTTTCTTTGTTTCTTTTATCTTGCCTCCAATATATTTGTTGTTGTGTCAACTTCTTTTTAACACCTTACTGATAGGGATATATTTTAGAATGTTTTAATATGAGTTTCGATGTCATTTCATCCATATTTTGATGTTTAAATGCTTGGTTTGTATTCCTTTTGAGTTTACATGCAGATTTGGCCTTAGGACACATGTACAAGTTGAAAGGGCCAATTTTTTAGTATAATTAGAGGAAAATTGGAACTAGAAGAGGTGGAGAATAAATTTGAGGACTTAGAGAATCATGTTATGAGGTTCCACACCAAATTTCAAGGTCATATGGCAAGCCATTAAGAATACACAAAGAAAAGAATAAGACAAGCTTAGTTGAACACCAGATTTGTTGTAGGTGAATTTGATGATGCATTAGATGCACTTTTAAATCTCAGATTGTTCTAAAATTTTATAGGGTGTACGAAAATTATTGGGAGAATCTACGTACCAAATTTCATGGCTATTGGAGGTATATAGAAAGAGTTATAGTAGAAAAGGCGAAGAGGGGTAAAAGTTATTAATTTTTGGAACTTAAATAGAAATTGTAAAATAACGTTTTTTTTTATGATTTTTAGAGGAAAACTTGACCAACTTGGTCCCAAAATGACCAAAACCCTAGATAGGATCTATAAAAGTGAAAAGATGGAGCAAATTCATCACTTTTGGCTCCCACTTGGGCAAGCTACTATCTTCTTTGTATTTTCTTTAGGTTTCAGTGTATTTTCGTTATTCTTTTCATCTCTTTTCATGTTCAGAAATTAGATTAAGTATTTTAGGTGTTGAACTCTGGTTTATTTGTGTTATTGTTATTGTTGTTGTTGTTATTGTCTTTTTTATTTTTGTTTTTATTTCCATGTATTTTTCTTAGTTATGTTAAATACTTATTGAATGCTTGGTTTTCATTAATATAATGTTGTTTCTTTAATTTCCAGCATTGTTCTTAGTATTTCCTTTATATTTAATGCATTTTTAGTTATGGTTTATTTAATTTTAGATTGGATTTTGTTTATTTTTGTTATGTTAGCTTAATTTTAATTGGATTTGAAGGTATTTGATGGGTTTATAGATGATAATTGTGAGAATTGAAATGGATCTTAAATAGGTATTGTGATTTATGATAGGAATGAATTGGAATTTAGATTTAATTCCATAAATTAGGAATTTATTCATAAGATTTGTCATTCTAGGTATAATTTCTAGTTTAATTGCTAGATTTTACCTTTTGATTCGTAATTATCATTAGCAAAATCCGTAAATGACGATAGGTTAACTGATTTTATAGGCAAACTTAATCACTTAGCTTAGAATTTCAATTTTCTAAGTTACATAATCCAAGCTTATGAGATTTGACTAAGGTTAGCTGTTCTTTAGTTATTAATAATGTCATGCCGCTAAATTTAGAGAGTTTGTTCTAGTTGTCACATGGTTAGGGATAAGTTTTTTATTGTATAGGACTTATCTAAATTAAAGGAACTTAAGATGCAAGAGGTTTTTAGTGTCTATAGGCTACCATCTTAGGAATAACAAAATTAATATGTTTTTGATGATAGGTTATAATTCATGAGTTCGAAAAATATCTTTAGCCCATCTTTTAGTTATTGTTACTTGTTTCTTGTCTTTCACTTTGTTTTCGTTAATTGCCTTTTCTGTTTCGTTTAATTTTTTGGCATTTAAGGGTTTTTTTTATTTTTTATTTTGTGTAATATTTAAAAAAGTTTAAAGCACTATAAATTCTCTGTGGAATTGACCATGACTTACCTAACTATATAAGAGGTTAGTTAGGTAAATTTATTATTTGGTGGTAAGCGACAAATCAATTTAATTTTTATCACAGTTGTCAAGAACTAGCTTTTGTATTTTAGATATTTCTTTTTTTTTGTTGATCTTTGTTACTTTGTCTTTTTTCTGTTTTAGATTATAACTTTTTTAGATTTTAAGAATTTTTAATGGTGATGGCTTATTATCAAGGTGCTTTTGATTTTTCCTACTATCATTATTCTGATGATGAGCTTAACTTTCTCTCGTCTTCTAGGTTGGAGTATGAAATGGAAAATCTCACATTCTTAATAGAGTCAGCAACAATAAATGAAGAAGAAAATAAAGTACGCGATATTGGCTCATTTTCGAGTTATTATACTTGCATGTGTCCTATTTTATAGAATGCACAATAGTATAACTTCGATTCTTCATCACTATACTACCAAAGTTAATCATACTTCCAGCTTGTGCCTCCACTTCTACCATTAGCTGATGGGATGCCTTTGGAGGAGATCATATATAGTTTAGCAATGAGCACTTTTCGCTTCCAATAAGAAAGGAGGAGTAGCTTGAAGAATTTGGAAGTTCAATTGAGCCACTTTGCAGATGTGATCGCGAACATAGAAGCCCAAGTTTCTTTAAGAATTTTTAGCCAATCAGAGAGAGATCTAAGGGAGGAGATGTGTGTAGTTTCACCAGAGAGTGGAGACCAATGGGAGCACCTGAAAGAGATGGAGGAAAAGTAAGAGAAATTAGGAGAGGAGGATGTGTCAATTTGAGAAATGGAGGAGGTTGAAACACCTATTAAGGTAAGTAGTACATCTTTGGTTATTACTAACTAAAATTTTCTTTCTTTTCCTAACTATTTACAAGAAGAGAAGAAGAAAGAGGAAGAGCTATAGAGTGTACCAACGTTGAAAGAGTTGTGGACAAGTAAGTTAAAGAAGGAAGGCGATGAGCAGGATGAAGTGCCTCCACACCCATCAATTAATTAACTGGGGAAACCATCCTAGTGGAAGGGAGATGTCCATATTGAAGAGTGAACTATGAACTATGATATAGACACAATGCAGTTCCACCTCTTTAATTTTATGAGACATTAAGCTGATTGGGAGCCCACTTTGAGAGAAGTTATTCCTTGCCCATCAATGAGTTTGAGCATGTTTCTTATTGGGCTCAAATATCCTTTTGGTACTGGATATTGTACATAGCAGGGGTCGAGTTAAAGATCTAAAATAAACACTTTTTGGGAGGCAACCCAACTTTTCTTTAATTTTTTGTATCTTTTTTTAATATTTAGTTCTTTAATTGCTACTTAGTTAAGTGCTTTTCTTTCTTTTCTTTCTTTTGTTTGTAGATGTGCTAGAGTGGGAGCTATAATCTCTTTCTATCAAGTGCTTCATATATTAAGGGAGTTTTTCTTGTTCTATCCCTCTTATTATTTTTATTAGCATTAGGACATTAGGGACAATGTCCAATTTAAGTGTGAGGGTAGGGAACAAGGTTCAAATTTTTGCATACTTATGTTATTGTGAGTTTGATTGTGATGATTTAAATGTTTTAACTTAAATGATCTTGATTTTAATTGATAGGTTGATTTTGATACTTGAAAGCAATTGATGCTTTTATTTTGGTGAACTTGGATCAACTCTTGAAATGATCGTTAACTTAAAAAATTTTCATTTTTCTTTTTCTGTTGAGTTTTTACACATGTTTTTAGTAGTCTATATGCATGATGTTAGGTGCTTAAGATCATTTTATATGATTTTTCATATGAATTTGGAATTGGATGTATTATTGTAATTGAAAAAAGAAATAAAAATTTGTGTTTGTTATATTTTTGAATAAGTGAGCATGCTTTTTAGTTTGTTATTTTTGAATCTATTTAAAGATCGAAGTTATGAGTGGTGCTAGTAGCTCTTTAAGAGTACGATCTAGCCTAATAATCGGAGTTGTTCACAATAAAATGTTCACTTTTGTGCTAAAAAGTTAGATGACATGTCAAAAAAGCCAAAATGGATATCTTAGTTGGGTAATCGGTGTCATTCATGACAAGGTGCTTGTCTTTGTGTAAAAAGACTTGGTGTTTTCCTATAAAGTGCTCCAAAGTTTATGTCAATGCCAATTGAATCAATGTTATTAGCTGTGAATTTGAACTTTTTGGTATTTTCCATTTCTTCAAATGATATGATGGGTTAATTATTTACTTCATTGGTTTCAATGGTGATAGTTATGAAATCTGCTATTGGGTTACCCATTTTCATTACACGTCTAAATTTGTTCCCCAGAGGATAGGATCATGATGACCTTTGGCCCTTTGAGAAGGTCCAAAAGCCTTAGACGGAAAGGAAGGAAATGTCACCTACAGAAGGAGGACAGCACTTAGAAGAAAGACTACTCTAACTTTTAGATGGATAGATGTTGACACTTAAGCTAAAGTCTTCAATCGACAGTCAAAATGTCACTATTATCATGATCAGAAATGAGTACTCAAATGTATCAGGAAGAAGGGGCCACTATAATCAATGTTTATCAAACTTGACCATATTGATTTAATAAATTGTATGAAATGACTTAGATGCTTAGTATTATGCATATGAGGTTGCTTTGACTAACTTTGTGCCTTGCATATGATAACAATTGTTTTTGGATATTTATGGAGTTGAAAATTATAAATTAGATTAAAATTATTGATTGAATTATGTTATATCCAATTAGCTTTTAGCTTTTAATTAAGATTGTTTTAAGTAAAATATTTAAGTCATTGCTTAAGGACGAGCAATAGTTCAAGTGTAGGGGTATTTGATAGAGATATATTTTATGATGCTTTCATATGAGTTTCAATGTCATTTCATCCCTATGTTGATATTTAAATGCTTGATTTGTATTCCTTTTGAGTTTATATGCAGATTTGACTTTAGGATACAAATATAAGTTGAAAGGCCAAGTTTTGAGTACAATTGGAGAAATATTGTAACTAAAAGAGGTGTAGAATATATTTGAGGACTTAGAACATTGTGTTATAAGATTCCACACCAAATTTCAAGGCCATATGGCAAGCCATAAAGAGTGCATAAAGAAAACAGCAAGACAAGCTAAGTCGAATATTAGATTTGGTGTAGATGATTTTTGGTGATGCATTAAATGTACTTTTAAAGCTCAGATTGTTCTAAAATTTTATGGGGTGCAAGAACATCATGTGAAAAATCTATATACTAAATTTCATGGCTAGTGGAGCTGTATAGAAGGAATTAGAGTAGAAAAGACCAAAAGGGGCATAAGTTGTCAATTTTTTAGACTTAAATAGAAATTATAAAACAACATCGATTTTGTGATTTTTAGGGGCAAACTTGATCAAATTGCTCCCAAAATGACCCAAACCATAGAGAAGACCTATAAAAGGGAAAATATGGAGTAAATTCATCACTTCTGGCTCCCACTTGGGCAACCTTTCATCTTCCTTGCATTTTCTTTAGGTTTTGGTGTGTTTTTATTGTTATTTTTATCTATTTTCATGTCCAAACCTTAGATTAAGTAGTTTATGTGATAAACTCTGGTTTATTTGTGTTATTGCTATTGTATTTTTCTATTTTTGTTTTTATTTTCATGTATTTTGATTGGGTTATGTTAAATACTCGTCGAATGCTTGTTAGTTTTGGTTTGTTTAATTTTAGATTGGGTTTTGTTTATTTTGTTTATTTTGGCTTAATTTTAATTGGGTTTGAAGGTATTTTATAAATTTGTGGATGATAATTGTAAGAATTGGAATAGGTTTTAAATGGGCATTGTGATTTATGTTAGGAATGAATTAGAATTAAGATTTAATGCCATGAATTAGGAATTTATTAATAGGATTGGTCATCTTAGGTATAATTTCTAATTTAATTGTTAGGTTTTAGCTTTTTTTTCCCTTAATTGTCATTAGCAAAATCTATAAGTGGCAATAGGTTAATTGATTTTGTAGTTAAATTTCAAATTTCTAAGTTACATCATTAAAGCTTGTAAAATTATGGCTTATGTTAGTTGTTCCCTAATTCTTAATGTTGTAGTGCCACTAAATATAAAAATATTGTTCTAGGTTGTCGTGTGGTTAAGGATAAGTTTTCTATCATATAGGACTTATTTAAAATTGAAGGAACTTAGGACACAAAAGCTTGCTTATGTTTATAGGTTAGCATCTTAGGCATACTACAATTAATATGTTTTCGATGATCAATTATAATTTATGAGTCTGAAAAATATCATCAGCTCATCTTTTTGTTATTGGTACTTATTTCTTGTCTTTCACTTTGTTTTGTTAATTGTCTTTTTTGTTTCTTTTAATTTCTTTGCATCTAGAGGTTGTTTTTATTTTATTTTTCTTTTGTGCAAAATTTGAAATAGTTGAAAAACACTTCTAGTTCTCTGTGGGATTGACCTTGACTTGCTCTATTACATAGTAAGATAGTTATATAAATTTATTATTTAGTGATCCACGACAGACCTACCAAATTTTTGGCAATATTGTTGAGGACCTAGCACTTGTATTTTAGCAATTTATTTTGTTGTTTTTCTTTTTATTTTTATTGATCTTTGTCACTTTTTCTTCTATTTTTTTAGTTTGCAATTTTTTTAGATTTTAAGAACTTTTAGGGATGATAGCTCATTATCAAGGTGCTTTTGATTTTGATTTTTCCTACTATCATTATTCTAATGATAGGTTTAACTTTCTTACGACTTCCAGGTTAGAGCATTAAATGCCAAATCTCATATCCTTAATAGAGCAAGCAACAATAAATGAAGAAGAAACTAAGGTATGTAATATTTAATCATTTTTGGGTTATTATACTTGCATGTGCCCTATTTTACAAGATACATAATAGTATAGTTTCGATTCTTCACCATCGTGTTACCAAAGGCAATCATACTTCTAACTTGTGCCTCTAATTCCATCATTGTCACTACAAGTTGATGGGATGCCCTTGGAGGAGATCGTAGAGAATTTAGCAACAAGCCTTCTTCACTTCTAGTAGAAAATGAGGAATAGCTTGAAGAACTTAGAAGGTCAATTGAGCCACTTGACTAATGTGCTCGTGAACATAGAAGCCCAAGTTTCTTCAAGCAATCTTAGCCAATCAGAGAGAGATCCAGGAGAGGAGCCGTGTGAAATTTTCATCAGAGAGGGGATACCAATGGGAGCATCTGAAAGAGATAGAGGAAGAGAAAGAGTACTTAGGAAAGGAAGAGGTGTCAGTTCAAGAAATGTAGGAGTTTGAAACACCTTTTAAGATAAGTAGTATATCTTTTATTATTACTAACCAAGTTTCACTTCTTTTACCTAACCATTTACATGTAAAAGAAGAAGAAGAAGAAGAACAAGAAGAAGAAGAAAAAGAGAAGAAGAAAGAGGAAGATGGTGAACTTACGTTAATAAACAGATGGTTACTAATGTTTACTTAATTAAAAACTTAAGTTAATAGTTAATTAATAACGTTAATAACCCTTAAAATGATTTAAATTTTATAATAAAATTCCATGTGTACAAGACACGTGGAAGCCATATGTCAAAACCCTATTGATTTGTCTTTTACATCAGCACAGTTAACAGAGAGACAGATGATAAGTTAATTTTTTTAAAAATTGAAACTCTGCATGATTTACTACCACTTTTTTTAGTTTAGGCTATAATTGAAAAATTGTCCAATGTTCAAGATTTTTTTTGGTAATTTACACTATTAAAAATATAAAAATATCAATAATGATCTAATAATAAATAGGATGTGAAAAAATAAAATAATTAATCTAAAGTTTTCTTTCTTTGTATGAAAAAATAAAAAATTTCTTATTTTCTTCAAATGTAAATATATAACTAATATTTAAGAATTTTAAAAAAAATTCAAGAGCGAAATAATAATAATATATAATTATTGCTTGGAATATATGATTTTGAAAAATACGAAAAAAATTTAAAGAGTATTATTTTTTAAATTTGAAAGGCCTATAGGTTTAACACATTTTTCATGTTGCGTGAATTCTGGGAATAATTATAATAGCTTTTGAAATATGTAAAGATGGTATTTAAAGTGAATTTCACTTCTCATAAGTGGTTGTTGATTTTTTTTAAATTTTACGTGATGTTTTTCAAATTTTTTAATAAAATTTTAATATTTTGTAAGTTAAAAATTAAATTAACTTTTTATATTGATATTTTAAAAAAATAAGTATGTTAACTTTCTTCTAAATATACATTAAACTTTAGTCTCGTAACATGTGTTAACTTATCATAAACTAATAGTTTCTTTCTTCATAACGCACTGTATATGCATATTTTATAATAAGAATTACTTTTACATTCTTTTAAATATTGTGCAATAATAATAATAAATAGGTTAATTATTTTTAAAATTATATTAAGAAATATTGCTGACAAACATATTATATAAATATTGTTAGACATGGATGGCACTTAAGAGGGGAGGGAGAAAATTAGGTTCTTAAAATTTTTTCTAGAAATTCCTAAGAACGCTTAACAATATTTAATACTTGCGAAAAGTAGGTAATAATAAGCGTAATTAATAAAACTTAATCCAATAAACATAAACTTCATAAATAAATAACTTGAATAAAATACAAACAAGATTTAAGACAATGATATAAATACAATTGAATAGGAATAATTGCGTAAAAGTAAAAAGTATAAGGAAGAGTGACACTACCGATTTATTCTAATTCAGAACTATCCACTTACTCCTACGTTTAATTCCTATCACCACTATTGAAATTTTATTTCATTATCAAAAGACTAATGTTAGAAGTATAGTCCTTTTCTGGGCACAAAGATAACCTTGACAATCCTTTTTCAAAAGTTTAAATATAACCTTTAACTTTCGACTATTCTATCTCTCAAAATACACATTTGAAAGAATTTTACTCAAGAATAAATTGGTATATTAAGAGGCTAAAAAATAAGCTTTGATTAATGTAAAAACACGCACAACAAGCTCATAAATATCAACTCAATGCCTCAACTAAAAACCATACACAAAACACTTCTTAATGCTAAAAAACACTTGAATGATTGATTTTTAAGCTCTTGTTTTATAAATACACGTGAAAGCAACTTATTTATAGTCTTAAGATGTCAAATTAGTTGTTTGTTGCTGTTGTATACCACTTTAATGCATTAAAATTGAGTTACCATTAGAGGAAATATGCTAAGCATGATTTATGCCCTTAAACCTACTGTTTAAGCACCTGGAGTATATACTAAATAGCTCCCTACTGTGCACCACCATTTAACCCATAAAAACATGCATAAACTTGTCTAAGCACATTCTATACAAAAATTTTAATTCTTAAAACTTTTATACTTTCTATAGATTAACAAAAATTAAAAACCTTTCCAAAAATATTTTTAATTTATTAAGAGGATTCTTAAAAACTTTTCGCACAAGATTCCTCTTGATTATTCATCTTATATGCATATTCTAAAATATGTATGCAATTGTACATGAATTGAGCCTTGTTAAAAACACTAAAGTGACTAATTGAAATTTACAATGAAAATGCAACCATAAACCTATATATCAGACTATCTTTTAACCACTTAAGCACACAAGATTATTAGTTCAAATAATGTTTTATCATCATTAAAATAAGGTAAACCTCCTTTGATTCAACAAATATGAATATAAAATAAAGAAGTTTAAATGCATTATAATCAATCATGTTAATTTTTTTATATGTGTATAGATATAAATAAATATATTTATTTAACATTCCTTATATATATATATATATGCATATAGTAAATCATTTGAAATTATGAAGGTACTTTTATTTAACTTTAAATAAATGTAAATTAATATTTATAAGTTCACTTCTTACAATGTATATTACTTTTCTATATCTATATTATGTGTTAGGTGTTATAATAAATATTTAATATTTTACAAATTTTAAAGTTTGATTAACTTTTAACATGAATAATAATTATAAAAGTTTTCTTATAAATATTATTTTGATTAAATTTTTGTACATTGTATAAGTTATTGTATTAAGCATATAAATAAATAAATAAGTAAATAAATTTAAAATTTTATCATTAAATATTAATTTATGTGAATAATTACAAAAATTTTGAATTTATTCATCAAATATATATATTTATAGTGGAAATTTATGGCTAATTAATTTTAAATAAAGAATTTACTTTTTAGGATAAATATAATATTAAAAATGTAATACATTTGTTATTTTTCACTAACATTTATGAATTATTTATTATGATAATTAAAGATACTTCATATTTTGAGACAATTAAAGATACTTCTTTTCTGCATCTATGTCTACATGCACAAGATCCTCAAAACAACACTGGGATAGTCATATCCTCATATATCACTTATTCAGCTATTGGTACGTAGAGCGATATGTTTTCATCAATTGCCCTACAAGAGTATGTCTAAAAGAAATAGATTTTTATTAACAATAATTTTATTTTATTTTTGACATATTCCTCGTATATATATTTTAGTTTTAATAGGTTCTATCAACTATTTCAATATTCTAACTTACAAAGTAGTGGAAGTATTGTTTTTAATACTAGTACAAATTGGCCTATACCAGTCAGTTTGTAATAAAGCGATTTAAGGTTGGTACAGATTTTATCAATATATCGGTCTAAAACCGAGGTCAATTTATAAATTTTGAAAATTTCAAAGACAAATGCAAATTTTAGTAATTTGACAAACACTAGTCAACCGATATCATTTTTGCCCTTTAGTTGACTAATATATCGATTAAATGGCTATCAAAACCTTTTTCCTCTCTTTTTTTCTTTATCTCTCTTCTTCTTTTCTTCGGTCTTCTTTGTCTTTAACCTCGAAATCTCATTTTTTTCTATATAAAACTCATATATTTGAGTTTAATCCTTTATTTTTTTTACCTTAATCTAACTCCAACAATTTAAAAATATCTTCTAAAACACCTAACAATCACAAAATACCATCTTTTTACAAATTTGAGTTCCATCTCTTTTACTAACTATTTTTCAAGTTTCAAATCATATTCTAGTAAGTGATAGGAAGCATTAGCATTCCTCTTACATTTACATTCATTTCCTTCAATTAATTTGAAGAATTTGTTAAATTTATTAACTTTAAGATTTGAGATTTGAGATTTTGTTAAATTTTCATTCAATTAGTTATGAATTAGTGTTTAATTTATCAATTTTAAGCATTGTAGAAGTTGAATTTGGTACGAGTCTATATGAATCAAATTTGAATTTAAGTAGAATAAGGGTTTTAGAATTGAGAATTTTCATTTTTTGGCAAAATTGTGCATAGTTTTTCAAAATTGAATGTATATTCATGAAATTAGATACATGATTGAGCAATTAAAATCATTAATTACATTTGATTTGACATCATTTAAATTTTCCCCAATTTAGGCATATAAAAATTGGGATTTTTCAATTTTTGGTGAAATTATTTTATGTTTTTCAAAATTATTTTATGTTTTGAATGTAAATTGATGCAATTAGATGTATGATTGAGCTACTAAAATTATCACTTGTATTTGATTTGAGAGAATTTGAAAATTTTCCAATTTAGTCATATAAAAATTGGAAATATTTTCAATTTTGGTGAAATTGTGGTTTGTTTTTCCAAATTGAATGTAAATTCATGAAATTAGATATATGATTAAGCCAAAAAAATTATCAGTTGCATTTGATTTGAAATAATTTAAAATTTCTCTATTTTAGGTATATAAAATTTAGGAATTTCTCAATTTTTGGTAAAAATTTAAAATTGTGTTATGTTTTTCTAAATTTAATATAAATTCATGAAATTAGATGTATTATTGAACTATTAAAATCATCAATTTCATTTGATTTGATAGAATTTAAATTTTTTCTTAAGTTAAGCAAATAGAAATTGGAAAATTTTCAATTTTTGGCAAAATTGCACATAATGTTTTCAAATTAAATGTATGTTCATGAAATTAGATGTATGATTAAGCTACTATGATCATCAATTTTATTTGATTTAATTTGATATAATTTAAAATTTTACAATTTAAGCATATAAAAATTTGGTATTTTTTAATTTTAGTGAAATTGGGCATAATTTTTCTAAATTGAATATATGTTCATGAAAATAAATATATGGTTGAACTACCAGAATCATCAATTTAATGTATACAATGACTTATGTTTGTTTACTAGGTATAATTAGTTTGTTATAGTTAATGCCTTAATTATTTGCATTGACTTTTACAGGTAAATAGAGAGAAGTTTGACTTTAGGCACTATTGGTTATATTTCAGTGCCTTCTGGGAGATATAATGATCTAGTATGAGCTTATAATAGACTTATTCCTGATTTGAGGAACCAGATCATATGTTTGTATTATAGCAAGACTTCGAGAGGTAAAAGAATTATAAGATTGAAGAGACATTTGACTAGAATAAATGATGACATGAAGCCTTGAAAGAAGGTTCCTCATAATGTGAAGGGACAGATAAAGACTTTGATTGAAGAGTACTAATTAGAGAAGGATATAAGAGTTTATTTTAAGTTTTAGCATGAGTAGTGAGAGTTCATTTAACAGTGGTGGGCCTGGTGATGATCTTACTGATATCGGTGGTCCTTCATTCCCTTTTACCTAGGAAGAAGAGAGTGGTTTAAGTAGCAGTGAGGTTCAAGAAAAAAAAAGAAGAAAATAACTTTTTTTGGTTTTTCTATGCCAAAAATAACTCGTGAAACTCAACCTTCTGTTCGTATTACCGTATAAACAAGGAAAATAGGAAACAATATAGATATGGTCATGACTAGATGATTATATGATTTAGGTATGCCATTTCATATTAGTCAATCTCATTATTATCAACCTATAGTAAATGTTATTGTCTCATATGATTTTAGATATAAAGCTCTTTTGATGAATGACTACAAAATTAAACTTGCGACTAATTCTGTTACTGAGATGAAAATTATTTGGAAGAAAAAATAATGACATGGGCTAATTATGAATGTTCAATCATGTGTGATGATTGGACTAATATGAAATAAGAGCCTATAATTAATTTCTTAGTTTAATCTTCTAAAGGGATCATTTTTTTGAAATTAATTGATGTATTTGGCATGGATAGGAGTGTTGATAATTTGTTTTAGATTTTTGATGATATTGTTAACGAAGTTGAGCTTGAAAACATTGTTCAATTTATTATGGATAATGATAAAGCTTATAAATCAGTCTGGAGAAGGTTGCAGAGTATGCACAATTCTTTTTTAGATTTAATATGCTGCTTATGATTTAATGTTGAAAAATATTAGAGATGATAGATATTTTCCTGTGATATAAGAGATTATGCAAAAGGTAAAGAAGGTAACTAAGTTTATTTATAATCATGCATGCATGTTGAATTTGATGTGGAGGGATTTTACAAATCATAAGGATTTATATTCTCCTGCAATTATTAAATTTGTAATCAATTTCTTATCACTTAAGAGTTTTATGATGATGATGATGAAAGAGTTGAGATAGATGTTTACGAGTAATAAGTGGCTTACTTCTCAACATGTCAAGTTCAATATTAAATTAGAGGTTACATGGATTATAAGTGAGGACAATGATTTTTGATCTAATTATTAGTTTTTTTATCATAGTTTGTTAGCCTTTGGTTAGAGTGCTTCATTTGATAGATAGTGATAAAAAGCCTATGATGAGATATTTATATGATGCTATGAAGAAGATGAAGGAAGCAATAAAGGGCAATTTGGAAAATAGGTCTTCTCTGTACTTTCATTTTCTTTCTGTCATTAATGATAGATAGCAATGACAACTTTACTCTCCCTTATTTGCTATTAGGGCATTTTCAATCTAAGTGTCTATTCAAATACAATTTGGCAAAGAGAGCTGAAGTTAATAGGGAGATGTCGATCACTATTAGATATCAGATGATATAAGACCTTTTCAACTTACAAATGGAGGCATATAAGGATGTTTTTCTAATTTTGAGATGTTTAAAGTAATATGACTAAAAAAAAGCTTAATCTAGGTATATATTTCTTTATTTGTATTAGTTGTTTAAAATTAATCATTACTTTATTTTTTATAAGATTATTTTTATTATCTTATAGTGCTTAATGGAAACAGTTAAAAAGAACTGTTCTAGAATTGCAAAGTTTTGTAATTTGAATTCGAAGTCCATTTATGAGTATTAGTGGGTGTGAAAGGAATTGGAGCATATTTGAATTCATCCACTTTAAGAAAAAGAATAGATTGAAACACAAGAAGTTGAATAATTTGGTCTATATTAGATACAATTTGAAGCTCTAAGAGAGTTATGTTCTTTTTGATATTATCATTATTATGTTTAACATAATCTATAAAATCTCGTTAGTAATTTGATTTTATTTGTTTACTAGGATTTTGAGTAGAATAAATAGTTATTTAGATCCTATTTTTTTATTTATCATATCGATGTTTTAGGATATCAAGTTTATGAGGAACTTCATCTTTTGAATAAGATTGACTTTGAAGGACTTGTTGGTTAGAAGAGTATTAACATGCCATTTGGTACAATGAAATTGGAAGATAAAGATGAAGATGATTAACCTTCTGTTAATGATGAGGATTTTGTGTCAAATAATAATTGGATCCAGTGTAATTTTAATGGATTTAGTCTTGAAGAATGAAGGTTTAAGTTTTTTAGGTTTTTCTCCTATTTTTATTTGTATTAGAAGTATATGTTAAATTTTATCTATGTTAACTATAAATATTTTTGTTTCATATTTTAATTTCGCTTTAATTATAAATATTTTTGTTTTATATTTTAATTCCACTTTATAGAGTTTCTATGCCATGTTGGCTGTAGCATTTATTGTTCTATTTATTTTTCTTATTTTATAATATTTGGATATAATTGATTATGATTTCATAAATTATTATTATTTGATGATTTCTTGATTTATCGATCTTTAATTTTGTCATTTTGATATTCTGTTCTTTATATATATTAATTTAGATTTTATTTATTTGAAAAATAAATAAAAATAAATATTAATAGAAATAAAAAATAGTTGTTTGTTATATATTGTTATTATTTCACAATATTTTAATGTATTGATATTAAGTTATAATGATTTGATATATATTTTTTGTTATATTAATTCAGGTTGCAATTTATTTAAAAAATATATAAAAATTAATACTAATAAAATAAAAATAGTTATTATTATATTATATTTATTATATTAATTAAATATTTCAAATCTTTTAAAATCATATTTACAAAAAATACATAATATATAAAAATTATTTTATAAATTTTACAAAATCTAAAAATTATTTAAAAATTTTAAAAGTCATCCAATATTAATATTAATCTTGGTATTAGTTGATATAGATATAATATTATTTTAAGGAAAAAACCAGTACCAATATCACTTTTTCGAAACATTGAGCGGAAGGAAGACAAAGTGAAAGGAAGATACCTACATCAAGTATTGTTGAGATATTCGACAGGACTGCAGTATTATAATACTGCTGACACCTGCGTACAACGATCGAGTAACTGCGAAAACTTTAAGATTGGAAAGCTTCTGCGATTTTTGCGGCCATGCCTTTCAAACCTGAGCTGACGAAGGAGCTCAAGTCCTCTGGTTTCCACCCTTCTACTGGCTCAGCCTCATACTTCCATTCAACGCTACACCCTCCTACGTTTGCAGTCACTTTCCAGGTCGCCACATACGAGTTGAACCCTAAGTTTCCATCTATAATGGAATATGTTAAAGTCATTTGATTTGGATCAATGGATAAAAGTTTCTCTTTTGTCCAGTTTACTACCCCATCTTCACCGTTATTAAGATGAGTTTTGACACCAGCACAATAACGCACACACCCAGGATGGCCATTGATGCCCTCTGAAAGAAGGCTTGTGGGGAGCATAGGGAACCACTTGCTTATGCCACAGAAGTCGTCCAAAAGGGGCCATACTTGTTCTGCTTTGATGCCTGACAGCTCCTCGCAGGCCTTGCCTTTCCATTTTCGATGGGGATGATCAAGAGAGTTCAATTGAGCCGATTTCATGAGATTATCTTAGGAACTAAGAGGATTTATAGAATGAAAAATGAAGCCTTTTTTGATAAATTCTAAGGGAACTTGTGTAAGTTGGGAATCAATGTCCATTGAAGTGATCCTTGTGAGGACTGGCTCATTTATATAAGCGAAGCTTCAAAACTTGCTATTCTGTGAGAGTCCGGTGCGATCCCTAATCTGGTCACACGGGGAAAAGGTGTATGATTTCTTTATCAAATCAGAGCAGGTCCTCGCGACTTTGGCATTACTAATATGTTTTTAGATTTTCATATGCTCCTTGTGTTCAGATTTCTTGATAAGTGGAGTTCAACAGTTCGTGAAGTAATAAGATGTCTTGTTTTAAAGGAGGAGCTAGAATTTGTGTAAAATTTGTATTATTAAATTTCACCGGTCACATACCGTCATTTTAAATTAGGGCGAAGTACATAACCCGCAAGTGGCGGTGCGGATGACCACCAGTTGCCATGTGTGACCTAAGAATGGATGCAAAGGTATTTTTAGAAAATGTTAAAAAGTTGGATGGACTGCCTTTTTTTTTTCTCTCATCCTTCATCTTTAGTTTATAGAAACTTTTCTCTAAATACGTTAATGAAAATTGCCTCACTCACATGAGAGTTTGAGCAGGCCGATGGATAGACAATCGATAACGGTATAGGAGAAATTTGATGAAGATTTTTTTCAAATATATAATTAACACTGTCTTGGTGAATAATGGTTGAAAAAGGAAATGAAAGATGTATTTGAGTAGTCGAGGGTGAAGTAATAATGGATCAACCATGTTGTCCTCCAGAAGAAATTCGACACTTCTTCTCTTCAGGTTTGCAGCTTTATCTTATGTCCATGTTGTTAGAACTAGTTTTTTGTATATGTAAGTAGTTTGAATTTTGCTTGTAAGTTTTATTTCGAGATTCAATAATTTTAGGGGTTCAAATTTGCCTTTGCATTTATATTTGCATTGCATACATTTTTCAAAATATACAAGAAGTTTTATTGATCAAGGAATTTTGACTTTTTATCTTTAATTGATAAGTTTTTATCATTAAAAACACTTTACGATACTTTTTGAACTTGTGTGAGTCAAGTTTATGTGAAAAGAATGAGTTTGGGAAGTTTCGAGAATTTTGAAAAGTCTAGAAATTTTGAAAAGTTTGAAAAGGTATATAGATGTTCATAGGCTATGACATATTTTATTTTTGAATTCATTTAAAAGATTTTTATTTCTAAAATTGCTTTGGGAGAGTTTTGAAACTTGTGTGAATTTGTTTTCACATAGACGGAAATGTTTTGGTTTTGTTTTGAATGCTTTGCTATAGAATTAATACCCAATCCTACAGAATTATCAGTTAACTAGTGGTTGATAATTGGTTGATCAATTGTAGAATTTAAGTAGACTAGTTGACTAGTCTATTGGATACTAGTCAAACATAGTAGATCGGTTGAGTTGATAACCCTTAACCAGTCAACAAAAACAATTAGTTTTAACTTATGTCTAATGACATTTTTAATGGGACTAATGGTTAGGAAGGAATTCTAGTGGATTTTGGAGCTTCAGAAGATTATAAATAAGAGTTCTAAGAAAGGCTGAACAATCTTTATGAAGTTTTATGAGTGTTTTGAACATGGAAAGTGATCAAAGCTAAGTGTCAAGTGGTTTTTGAATATCCATTACAAATCTTTATGCTTTTGAATAAGAGTTTGTTTGTTGTGATTTCAATATAATAAAAGTTTATTTATGATTTCATTATAAAGCTTTCAATTATTTTTTCAATGATATATATATATATATAATCTTGATAAGCTTTTGAGTCCTTTGTAATTTGTGATTTGATTTTCAAATAAGACCCCATTTAAGTTGTAATTCATTTTGTAAAGAGGTTTTTAAAATTATTGGGATTGAGATCAAATTAGAAAGGTTAGTATTCACCTCTAAAAAGATTTGTATAAGTTTTTTTTTCCTTCGAAAAAGAAGACTAGGTATTGGAAGGATTACTTTTCACCCAAAGAAGATTTGTACTAGTTTATTTTTAGTGAAAATTAAAACAGGTAATTTTAGAGTGGGGATAGGCAAAGATTTTCTTATTGAATCACTATAAAAATTCAAATTGTGTACTTTCTTTTCCCTAGCTCTTTATATTAATTGCTTGTGCATTTTATTTATATCTATATTGTGATCATTGACATCATCATACACATTATTATAGGTTAAATTGTGGTGATAGATTTCATCTTTCACAAAATCGATTTAGTTTTTAAGTTTAGAAAATTTTTATTAATTCACCCACCCCTAAGATGCCATTATAGCTAATAAATTCTTTTAGTCATCTTTAAATGTGTAGTCGTAGGTGATTTCATATAGTAACTAATAAATCCAACTCTATAAAGGATGTCAAACCTTGTATATGTTAAGAGAATAAGCTTCCAATGAGACTCTTGAATAGTGTTAGATTCACATTTTCTTCTTCTTCATGTTTAGACAATTTAATTCTAATTCAACAAGTGTCTTAATATGATTTCATTTATCTATCTTGAACTTCTTGAGCACGTCCCTTAGCATTTTTGGGAGAGAATATGGCTTCCTCCTTTTGCTTTACTTTTATACCAAGATAGTAAGTCATAAAGTCAACGCTAGTCATCTTAAATTCTTTTGCCATTGCTTGTTTGAATTTTTTAATCATCTTAGATTATTGATCGTGAAGATCATTTTGTCTATGTATGAAAAATAATTAAGATACCCCTACACTTATTCTTCTTCACACAGAGGGCATATTTATGTAGCATTTTGTAAAATTGATGTCTTGAAAGTATTTATAAATTTTATTATACCATGCCTTTGGTGTTGTCTTTAAACCATATAAGGCTTTCTTTATCTTCACCATTTTATCTTTATGACCTTTCACTGTATAATTCAAAGGTTGTTCTATATAGACTTCCTCTTTAAGGAAGCCATTTAGAAATGATCATTTTGCATCCATTTAATGAATCTTCCATTTATTTTATGGTGCCAAAGAAATGATTAATTTAATAGTTTTGAAATAGGCAATGGGCACAAATACCTCTTCATAATCAATTTTTTTTCCTTTTGTTTATAGCCTTTTTTCACTAACCTTACCATGTATCTTTTTATCTCTACTTTGGAAGTCGTTTTGTCTTATAAACCCACGTTACGTCAATTGCCTTTTACCTTTTTGAAAGTGTTACAATCTTTCTTTTGTCATTTTTTATGATGGCATTAATCTCCTCATCCAGAGCATTTCTCCTTTTTTTTTTTATTATGGTCGCTTATTCAAAATCCATTTATTCACAATTTACAAAGAGAAAAATTAAATTCAAATAATTTGATGGCCTTTTACCTTAATTATGTATAATAAATCCCTTTCCTTTTACACCCCTCTTTAATTTAAAAATGGTGGCAAAGAGTTAATGTGAGATGATGCCCTTAGTGCTGCAGAAGGTTTATTTACCTCTTGTGCTTCTTCACTTGCTTGCTCTTCATCCTTGTCTTTAATCCTAAGAGGAAGGAAGTCATAATTTTCTTCTTGGACATCTCATTGCCAAGTCCTTGCTTTATCAAACTTTACATCACTACTAATGACTACTTTGCCATTGCTTGCGTTATAAAACTTGTAACCTTTTGAGCTTTGATCATAACTAATGAATATGAACTTCTCATACTTTTCATTAAGGTTTGATCTTCTTTCATATGGTATGTTAACATAGGCTCTTCGAAATACCTTTAAGTTAGTAACCATGGAATGGTCTTCTTCCTTGTATGCTATTTGCTTGTGAGCAGTTGGACAAGTAGACCACACATTGTTCCTGCTCAAAATTCCTTAGGAATCTTTTTTTCTTTTCAACATACTTCAAAAAATTTCAATAATGGTTCAATTCTTCCCCTCTGCTATTTCATTTTGTTAGGGAGATCTTAGAACCGTCAATGGAAATTCCCCTGATGTGAATTCTCCTCCTTTATTAGATCTCAAAATCTTAATCTCAAGTCCATTTTCTTTCTCAGCAAATACCTTGAACCTTTTAAAAGCATCAAATGCTTATAATTTCTCATTCAAGAAATATGCCCACATCTTTCTTAAAGGATCATCAACGAAGAAATGTATATTTTAATTCCAAAAGCGCAAGGTGAAATTAGGTCAAATATATTAATGTGTACAAGTTGCAATAACTCCTTGACTCTTATAATGGTCTCATTTGGAAATATTTTCCTTGAATATTTTCTAAGTAATCATGCCTCATATAACTGATCTAGATAATTGATGGAAGGTATTCCTTTCTCATTCAACAACTTTAATCCTCCAAAATTTAGATGCCAAAACCAAAAAGAGTCTTTGATGTAATCTTGAAGACATTTTGCTACATCATTTTGAATGTTAATTAAGAACATTCTACTTTTTGTTATTGACACCTTGGTTATAAAATTATTTCTTTAATCTTTTATTAAAAGACTATAGTCTTTAAGGAAAATATTGTAGCCTTTGTCTAAGAGTTATCCCAAATTTATTGTCTTGTTTTTCATATTTATAACATAATATACATTCGAAATAAACTTATGCCTTCCGTCTTTTAAATGGATTAAGATGTTACCTCTACCTTTGATAGATATCTTAAATGCATCTACAAAAGTAATGTTACCACTTATAGACTCATCAAGCTTTATAAACATATATTTTTATCCCACATATAACATTGCTAGTACTATTGTCTAAGCACTAAGGGTTATTTTCCATGCCTTCCTCTCCTTGTAAGCAAAGATTATAATGAAGTCTTCTTATTTCTCCTCCTTAATATTGTGAGCTTTCTCTTCAATATTGTTAGGAGTGCTTCTTCATTCTAAAGAAAAGTGGTTGATTTTGAGATAATTAGAATATTTAACTTTATATTTTCCATACTTTTGGCCTCTATTAATTCTTGACATGCTTCCTCTTCTATACCCTCTTGTCGTTGGATGGCTTTGTCCTTTTCATTCATTATTAGATGGTTTGAAATCCTTTTGTCTTTGGCTTCTACAAACTCTGCCATGACCTTTTCCTCTTTGACCTCTCTAAGTGCTAAAAATTTCCTTTTCTTGTTTAAAGTGAGCATGGTTTGAAAAATATGCTCCAAGATTTCTTGCATCCTCTTTTACCTTTCTTGATATGTTTTAAGCCATTGAAATTTCCAATGGTCATAACCTCCAGATCTTTTGTTTCTTCAATGGTTATTATAATATGCTCAAATTTTTGAAGTAAAGAATGGAGAATTTTCTATATCACTCTTGTATTAGTGATAGTTTCCCCATTGTTTCTCCTTTAACTGATTATGACCATAACTCTTGCAAAATAATCACTTATAATTTCATTCTCTTTCATACGTAAAACTTTACAATCACTTATTAAAGATTAGAGGCATAATTTTTTACTTTCTCGTCTCTAAGTATAAGCTTCTCACATGCTTCATTAACGGTGTTTTAGGTTGAGATCAACTTAAAAACCTCATCTTCATAGCTTGAAAGATAAGGAAGAGAGCATTTTTGTCTCTCTTCTACAAACCCTTCAAGGTTCTTTTGAAGTAGTAAATATTTTTACAAAGTAGTAAGATATTTCTACAAACTATCTAAATAATTAGGATATATTTCTTTAAAATGTCTAGATATTGTAAAAGGTGTTTCTAAATAAATATGTTTCTAAATATATTTTAGAATTTGGGTTGTACTTCTTATCCTTTATATCCACACAGGTGGCCTATTTTCTTGACCAAATATATAAAATACAAAGTAAGTTTATATTCCAATATTAAAAACATTAAAAATAAGACGATATTAACATTTAAAATTACAAATAATTAACCTTTTGACTTTTAATTCTTTTGGTCTTGATGTCTTCCTTCATTTGTAATATATCCTTTATTCATGAAATCCTTTTGGCTTTAATATTTGTTCTTACACATCTTCCATATACCTATCTTTTTAATACATCAAAACAAAGCAAACTAGTAGTAATAATGATGCGTTGTAAAACATATATTGAAACATCCTTTGATTCAACATGAAGTCATGCTAAAACCAAAACAAATTATAAACTATATTCCACATTCAAACCCAAATACATGATTAAGAAAAAAAAAACATATCATTTGTTGAACCAAGGGAGGTTCACCTTATTTTGTGATGATAAAACAACTTTTATATTAATAACTTATTGTGCTTAAGTGTTCAAAAGATAGGTGTATGGTACAAGTGTAAGAGAAATTGTTTATGGAATCTTATAGCTAAATTGAAGTTTATAAAGATCATATATGGGGACTCAATTTTTGAAGACCAAAACTAGTATCAATATAGGTTTATGTATTTAATTTTCATTTTAAGTTTTGTTTATTTTATTGTAGTGATTTAAGAGGTTCATTCATGCATAATTGTTACATGACTAATAATATGCATGTAGGTTACATAATCAATAAGATTTATGTTGGAAAGTTTTAAATTAAACCTCTTAATAAATTAAAATTTTTTTAAAATTTTTTTTAAAGTGTGTGTGTATGTGTATGTTAATAATTTTTTTAAAAGTATTTGGGGATGAGTTTTTAAAGTTTGTTTTACAAAAGGCCCCTATACCTTTCAAACTCACAAGACATGAACTAGTTCCTAAGAAAGAAGCTAAGTGTGATGAAGAGAAAGAAAATTAACCTCTCTAAATGGAAAATCTATGCATATTTTATACTGTGCATTAAGCATGAATGAATTCAATCGAATTTTTAAGTGCGAAGCTATATATGATATTTTACATACTTTAGAAATCACACACGAAGGCATTAATCAAGTAAAAGAGAATAAAATTAGCATGCTTACTTATTAATATGAACTTTTTTAAATATTGCATGATGAAAATATCTATTATAAATGCATGTTTTCTTAATATTACTAATGCTTTAAAGGGGGAAGTAAGACTTATTCAAATGTTGATCTTTTTAGGAAGATATTTGGGCCTTTACTGAAGTCATTGGAAGCTAAGGTGACTGTAGTTCAGGAAGTAAAGGACCTCCATACCCTCCTTATCAACAAACTTATTGGCTCTTTGCTAACGTATGTGTTGAACTAAAGCAAGTTCCAATCTCAGTTTTGATGATAAAAAACATGTTTATTTACTAATGTTTAAGTTTATTTTGTCAATTTCAAAGATAGATTCATTATATGGATGTTTTAATATGGAAAGCTTGAAACTTGAGGGTCAAAATTGAAGTTAATGGAAGAACAAGGGATATGACAGCTTTAAGACCTTAGTTAGGTTATTTCAAATGTGTATGTAAGTTTTACTTAATGTTTAATTGATCTAAGGGATCAAAATTATCATGCATTGCATATGGTTTTATAAAAGTTTATAAGACTCCTATCATATAGGCTAATTCATGTGTTCGAATTGTTTGAATATTTTGATAAGTTAAATAGGATTGAATCATGTTTTAAAACTGTTTTAAAACTTGCTTAAAGTGTTAATTAATGTTAAGGAAGTGTTTAGAAATGTTTAGAATTGAATTAAACATTGTTTTATGGTTTTATAGAGACATATGGCGGGCTAGTAGGAGATATACAGTGGGTTAAGTAACCACTGTATAGTCCTGTCTCCCAATGAGCTATACGATGGTCTAGCAAGGCGCCATATAGCTCTCAGAACTCATCGTATAGGTCCAACAACTAGTTTTTCTCACATTTTTTTGTCTTCTTTTACCTTTAAACGGCTAGTTTTTGGTAACCACCTACTATAAACCATTATTAACCCTTTAGATACCTTCTTTAAACATTTCTTTCATGTGTTAATTCTCTAATAACAGTTTTACAAGAAAAAATCACTCAATTTTTCCCTCCCCCCTTCCCCCCTTTTGAGTGCCTTTGGGCTTTATAGTATGAAATAAGGCTGAACAAGGCTCAATAAGAGCAAGTCGTGCTCTAAAGGAAGAATATAACAATCAAGGCTATAAGGAAGGAGGAAAGAGAAAATAAAGAATCCTTATTTGGAAGCAAAAATGAACTTTCCCTTATTATAATAAATTTAAAGAATTTTATGGGGAGGACATCCATGAATAGAATGGGTAAGTCTTTCTCTAAAAATAAATTTGCGAATATAATGTATTTTAAATGTGGTGAAAAAGGTCATTTGATATTGCAATGCCCACACCTCTAAGAAGAAGAAGAAGAAGAAGATAAGAACAAGAAGGGAAAGAAGAAAAAGAGGGAAAAGAAAGAATAAAAGAAAAATAAAGTAATGAAGGCCATACGGACCAAATTAAGTGACTCTGAAAATCAAGAAGTGACAAAGACGTGCTTTATGGCTTACTATGAGGTATCTTCTTCTCATTCTCATCACAGTGATCGTGAATGTGATGTTAAGTACTTTTATTAAGAAGTGTTAGAACATGTAGAAGAATTGACTAGGAAGAAGAAAGAACTGCATGCTAAGTATAAGAAATATTTGAAATTATTAAATGAGTGTAGGCTTGAGAATGAAACTCTTAGGTAAGGACTAGATTCAATCAATAAGGATAAAGATGGCTCAGTGAATGAGAACATATCACCAAAAAAAAAAAAAATATAGAGGGCCTTAAGGAATCATTTGCAAAATTTATAAAGGGTAAAGAGAAATTAGAAACCATGCTTTTCACTAAAAAGATAACTAATAATAAATATGATTTAGGCTATAGTAATGAAATGTAGGAAAATTCAGGCTAGATCAAATCTAAGCGTAGCATAATAAACTTAAAATTTTCCATAGAATCATCTTTAACAGAAATTTAATGTGAAACAAAAATAAGAAATTAACAAAGTTATACTAACCTGTTTTGATTTCCTATTGTAATTTTCCTTACGTCTTGAATCCGTCAATCCACAAGCCGTTCAATCATCCGATCTCTGACGGTATCCACAGATCATTTAAGATAAAAATTCAAGCAAATTTTGAGAGGAAAAATGTAAGAAGTGCTAGCTTCATAATTTTCTAATTTTTCCTGTTATATGAAAACTAATATTTTTCATATCCTTTAAATTTATTAATATTACATCTAAAGTCAAACTTCAGTTATATTTATTAATTAGTCCTTATAAGATCAAATATCACATATTGATCCTTGAAGTTTTTAAAACTTCTCAATTAAGTCCAACTTAATTCAAATTTT
>JAOXYD010000135.1:8119866-8131470 GCA_028565735.1 Pinacopodium congolense
TAACACAAGCTCCAGTCACTATTTTCTTAAGTTTTTTTCATTAAGGTCACAATAAGACCTATATCTACAACTTTCATTGTTTGAGTCTTGTCAAATTCATTCTCTAAAGATATGTAAAATAGATTGAAAGTGTGATATTAGAATTTCACCCTTCACAGGGGTCTGTCACAAGCAGTATTAGAGAAACAAGAATAGCTTAAGATCGAGTAACTATTTTATGAATCCGTTTTCATTGAGGTAAAGATAAGACCTATATCTAAAACTTTAGTTCTTTGAGTTTTTTCAAATTCGTACTCTAAGGATATGTAAAATAGGTGGAAATAGGAAGATGAAATTGAAACCATCATTTTGATCTATAGCTCTAATTGTCCAGATTTGAAAACACCTAAATAACACCTATCTTTAGCGTCAATTATTCATCAATTATACTTTAGAACCCAACTTAAATCATCCATATAACCATCCATAACCTACTATTTTCGTACATACAAAAATAGAATAGAAAAGTACCCAAGTTTATGCAGAAATTTCTAGCCCAATAAATTATGAACATTATATGTAATTCATATTAACTCATAATCATCAATTCTCTATCATACCATGCTATAACTACCAATCTTTTACTTGTCTAGCTTGAATTCCAACCTAAATATCAAGCTAAATCAGCTTTCCATGAATGTAGAAAATTAACACAAATTAAAGGTAACATTAGGTTGGTTTTCGGCTAAAAGAGAAGACAACAAAAATATGATTTGATAACCATCTTAAGAAGGAAAAAAGCATGGATTATTGGTGTAGAAATTGGACACAGACATAGACAAAACACAGGGATGCAAGGTGAGAGAGCTTTGGTGGTGAGAGAGGAAGAAAGAAGAAGAAATGGACTTTACTCCAAAAAACGTTACACCTAGGTGCAGGGTGTTTCCTTATTACAATTCCATATGTCCCTAAGCATGGTCTCCATTTTTCTTGCATTTTTGTTATCAAATAACACCATTAAGCTAGGCCATTTGTCACCCACTCATTATTACCGTTTGTCAATTAATTATCTATGCCATTTGTCACTTTATTTTCTTTGCCAAATGTCACTAATTCATAAGCTTAAGCTTAGTCATCTTGATTTTCCAACATTTTTCCTAGACCAAATATACATTGTCTTCCATTAATTTTCTAGTTGTATCAATTAATTCCAAATTTATTTCTTATAGTCAATCAAACCAAAATTCAAGACATACCTAATACATAATTCACATCATGATCATTTTATCCTTTCATACATAGGTTGAGTGCATATACATTCTTTGCAATGTGTACTAATTCATAATTAATGTGGGTATGCTATTGTTATTCATGCGATATGCATATGAATAAAATGCAATTCATGAATTTTCAATGATGACACTTCAATGCCATAGTCTAGAGTTTTAATCCCCTAATTTGAAAAATTGGCTATTACAATTCTCCCCCTTAAGAAATTTCATCCTTGAAATTCTTACCTGATTGATCAAACAGATGGGGGTACTATTTCCTCATGTTCTCTTTAGTCTCCTAAGTTGCTTCTTCTCTTGAATGATTCCTCCAAAGTACTTTAACTAATGGGATCACTCTGTTTCTCAATTTTTTAGTCTAATAACAAACTATCATAACTGTTTCCTCCACATAACTCAAATTACTTGAAATTTCAACCTCCTGTATTGGCAACACATGTGTCAGGTCTGATCAATACCTTCTAAGCATACTGACACGAAACACATTATGAATCTGAGCCATCTCAGTCGGTAATGCTAACTTGTATGCTAATGGTCCGACTCTCTCAGTAATTTCATAGGGACTAGTGTATCTAGGGCTTAACTTACCATTTTTACCAAACCTCAGCACTCCATGCTAAGGTGATATTCTCATAAACACTTTATCTCTCGCTTAGTACTCCATATCTCTTCAGTGCTGATTTGCGTGACGTTTCTGTCTATCTTGAGCTGCTTTAATTCTACACCGGATCAATATCACTTTATCAATAGTGTCTTGAATTAGTTTTAGGCCTTCAATAATCCTTAGGCCCTCTTCATCCCAATACAAAGGCGTTTGACATTTTTTACCATACAATGCTTTATATGGAGCCATACCAATACTAATATGGTAATGATTGTTGTAGGTAAATTCAATAAGAGTGACATATTGATCCCATGCTCCTTGGAACTCCAAAACACAAGCTTTAAGTGTATCCTTAATAGTCTTAATAGTTATCTCACTCTATCTATTAGTCTGAGGATGAAATGTTGTACTATAAACTATAAACTACCCCAGAATATAGGATCTCGATTAGATATCATAAGCAAGGGAATTCCATGTAATCTCACAATTTCATTTACATACCTCCAAGCCAACTGATCTGGTGTATTATTCTCTCTCATAGGTAAGAAATGGGTCAATTTTGTCAACCTATCAACAATAACCCATATGGAATTATGTTACCCATAATGAAATCCACAGTAATCCTTTCCTATTTTCACTGCAGAATTGACAATGATTGTAGCTTCCAACTGGAGTCTGATGCTTAACCTTAATCTGCTGGTAAGTCAAACATTTAGCCACATATTCTGCCACTTTATTTTTTATCCTTGGCTACTAAAAATACTGTTTCAACATATTGCATATCTTTGTAGTACCAAGATGCATGGCATAAGCTACCATATATGCTTCTTCTAGAATCTCTTTTCTCAGATCCTCAACATCGAGTATACACATTCTCTTCATCAACTACAGTGTATCGTCTCTTAACTCAAATTCAAAACTTAAATCCTATTTCAACTTCTTAATCAACTTCACTAATTCTGGATCTTTACTCTGAGCTTTTCTGATTCTTTTATGCAATATTGGCCTAAGCTTCAATGTAGCAACTAATGCTTCATTTTTCCCCAAATTAAATTCAACATTCAATGTTCTCAATTATACCAGGTTTGGTAACCTCGATGTTTGTATCTGTATCATACTGCTATTTTATTTTCTACTTAAAGCATCAGCCATAACATTAGCTTTACTAGGATGGTATTCAATCATGCAATCATAATCTTTAAGTAATTAAATCCACTGTGGTTGTCTCATGTTTAACTCCTTCTAACTCAATAAATATTTCAAAATTTTATGATATGTAAATATCTTAAATGTTTCACCATACAGATAATGTCTCCAAATATTCAGTGCAAACACCAATGCAACAAGTTCTAAATCATGAACCAGATAATTAAATTCATGAGTCCTCAACTATCTTGATGTATATGCAATCACTCTGCCAAACTGCATTAAAACACATCCTAACCCTTGGTGTGAAGCGTCACTATGCACTACATATCCTCTATATCTAGAAGGAATAGCTAACAACGGTGCTGTAGTCAACCGGTGTTTTAACTTCTCAAAACTCTTTTGATGTTCATCAGTCCATCTGAAAGGTACATTCTTCCTCATAAGCTTTGTCAAAGGGGCTGAGATCAATTAAAATTCCCCAACAAATCTCCTATAATAATTAGTTAATCTAAGAAAACTCTAAATCTCAAATACATTTCTCAGGCTTCTAATTTCATCACTGCTTTAATTTTCTTTGGATCCACCTCTATGCCCTGTCCAAACATTATATGACCCAAACGTACTACTTGATCAAGCCAAAATTCACATTTACTGAACTTGGCATACAATTGTTTCTCCCTCATTATCTCTAAGACTAACCTCAAATGCTCAAAATGTTATTCTCTATTCCTTGAATACACCAAAAAATATCATCGATAAACACAATCACAAAATGATCTAAGTAAGGCTAAAATACCTTGTTCATCAGTGCTATAAAAGCTACTGGAGCATTTGTCAACCTGAAAGGCATCACTAAAAGATCAAACTACCTATATCTGGTCCTGAATGCACTTTTTGGTACATTAACTTCTACTATCTTTAATTGGTAATACCTTGATCTCAAATCAAATTTAGTAAACACTTGAACTCCTTGTAACTGATCAAGTAAATCATCTATCCTCAGTAAAGGATACTTGTTTTCACTGTCACCCGATTTAATTGCCTATTGTCAATACACTATCTCAAAGTCCCATCCTTCTTCTTAACAAACAAAATTGGAACTCCCCAAGGTGACACACTAGGTCTGATAAAACCCTTATCCAAATACTCCTGTAATTTAGTCTTAACTTCCTTCAGTTCCACATTTGCCATTCTAAACGAAAAAATTGGTACAAGAGCAGTACTTGGAACTAAGTCAATCATAAACTCTGTCTCCCTTTCTAGGGGTAAACTTGGCAATTTATTAGGGACCATATTCAGAAAATCTCTAATAATAGGAATATCCCATGCAGTCTGCTTAGTTCGAGTATCAAATACATAGGCTAAATAAGCCTCACATCCACCTAGAATCAGTCTAAGAAATTTCATTGAAGAAATCAACTTAGTTGGCACTGCTTGACTAACATCTCATAATGTCACCCTTGGTTGATTAGCAGATTCAGCAGTCACTTCCTTAGTATAACAATTCATTACTGCCTTATGTATAGTGAGCTAGTCATACCCAATATGAGGTCTGTCTCCTGAAGCTGCAATACTATCAAGTCGGCCTTCAACTCTACCTGATTAATTCAAATGACACACTCTTTACAGACTTCCTCACTCAATGGAGTACTTCTGACTGGAGTACCCACTTTAAAGCCACATTTCATTACCTCTCTCTCACAATGTAGTTTAGATAGATCTGGTGAAATTAATGAATGTTTGGATCATGGATCTTGATAAGTGTGTTTTTACGTTATGTTTCTAGTTGGTTCTTAGGTGTTTTAAGTGTTTCTTTGTGTATTTTAGTTTTAGTTTATTTCATATTTTGCATCTTTTGTATCTTTGCATGATCTTTGAAGTTTTTAAGTGTTTTTTTATTTTTCTTAGGGTTTAAGGGTGGATTTTGAGCTTGTTTGAAGGATAGTTTGATGCACATTGTTAGTTGATTATGCAGGTGTCAAGATTTTAGATTTGGTTATTTTTTAAGTGATTTTCATGGCTTATTGGGAGATTTTTGAGCTCAGATGGGCATGAAAATTGGTGGAGAGGGAGATCAAGATGTTAGGAGTTTCCAATTCAAATTGTATGTCAATAGGAGGTCCAGAGAAGAAGATATGGCCAACAAAGTGAAGGGTGTTCAGAGTTACAGAGATCAGGTCACGATCGTGACCATCACTGTTCATAAGCCCTCTATGACTGGGTCACAATTGTGAAAGTGGGTCTGATACCTGAACGAGTCAAACGTAGGATTTTAAGTATCTTGACCCTTCTTTTGACATATACAATGGCTCAAAACCATAGGAGCATCCAATATTAATTAGGCAACATCCAAAAGAGACAAGGAAGAGGTTTTTGGTAGCTCCCAAAAGAAGAAAGCGTAATCTTCCTTGGAAATCATTAAGACAACACCCAAGTTTTCCAACTTTCTTGGAGTAAAGAGATGACATTCAATGCTCAATTTAGTTTATTTTTCTTCTTCTATTTATTACTTTTTAGCATGGAAAACATAATTGTTGGTGGATTGTCTGTGATTAGGAGTAGATAAACATTTTATAGGAGTTTTTCTTAAACTAATTTGTGGAACTCTTGCTTTATGATTCAATGAATGGTTGTTTGTGATATGTATTGAGCTTAAACCTTGCAATAAACTGAAAGGGTGAGTTAGGTAGCCTTGGAATAGACCGAGAGGGTGAGTCGGGTAATTGTGTTGGGTAGTACAATGAGAGTTGGCTCTCAATAGACCTATACATATTCAGGTTTTTTCAAGTAACTGAAGAGAGATCTTGGCTATTTGTTGAAGATTACCTATATAAGATTGCTTAATATCTAGTTGAATGGTTAGGAAAGGTTAGTAAGGCTAAAGATAGCATAATTAATCCTAATCTATTGGGCTAGGGACAGTTAATTGCACCTGAAGAGAGGGTAATTAAGCATTAGAAAGTCTTGGATCGAACAAAATTGGATCATTAAGTGAAGAGGGAAGCAAAATAGGGATAGAAAGACTCATAATCTTAAGCTTTGGTTATCAAATTCCTGCACTTTGTCTCAATTGGTTGTTATTGTTAGTTTATTTTAATTTATTTTATTTTCTAGTTTATTAATATCTGAAATTATTTCTTAAACAAAGTAAAACCTAAATTAAGTGGTGACTAAACTCAATTCTTGTGGGATCAATATCCATTCTTTACTACAAGTTACAACCCGTATAGTTGCGGTTTTAAGCATAAAACTAATAGTTTATTTTACAATCAACAAAAATATATCATGAGATAAATGATCCAGAGTAATTTAAGTTTTAACTAAAGGATGCTATCAAGAATTATAATCTAATTCTCAATGTCTTTTGCCTAAAATTTGAAATTTTAGGATAGTGTTAGTAATACTACTTCTTATAATAATGATAATTAAAACATAGTGAAGGTATAGATTAATTAAAGACAAGATAAATCATAATACTCCCGTATTTTATAATTTTGGTAAATTATGTCTTTATAAAACTTTATTTTAAATAGGTCGTGGTGATAGAGTAGAGGATCATTAGCTTGGACATGTTACTTGATTTTGATTATTTTGCATATCAAGTAACTGGTAATTAGGATGTATTCCTTTATATTTGGTGGTTGTGTATATTGTGGATGTTGGATGTTATCTTAAAATTATAATAGTTTAATTGTATGGAAGTGGTTTTTTTAGTGTACTCATATGTGTGTTTTGTATGCTTTTTTTTTTGTTTTGAAAATTGGTTGTTATGTGAATTAAAGATTATGTGAAATCTTAATTATTGGATATTATATGACAAACTATTTGTTCTAATTTAATTATGTAATTACATGAGACTATGTGATCCAATAGTAAGTGAGTATATTATGGATTTTATGGTAAATTACTTAAGAGTTGGATTTATGCTAATATGATACTGTTAACAAATTGTGAATTTGTCATCATGTAATATGTTGCATTAGTCAATAGTTAAGTTTGAACTCAAAGTATATTTTTAAAATGTATGGATATGGAATATTATGAATAGTTGGAATTGAAATATTTTAAAAACTTGAAAGAGATAATGGATTAATGGCTTGTCTAAGATAGGGTATATTCATAGTTGGACTGTGCTGATGACTTGGTTATGTGATTTGAGATTATAATATTGTGATTATGTTTCATTAGGTACCTGTCTGTGGAGTAAGTGTCAAGATACCCTGAATTTTATATATGTCCAATATATTTTTAATTAGGCACTGAAAAGGTATCAAGATATCCTAGTTAGTGAGAGATACACTGTGTTATATGGCTAGGCATTGAAGTGGTGCCAAGGTACTTAATGTGATTAAGAAGTACCATATGCATGTTATTAAATATATATACTTGTTCCGCTTAAGATACAGTGATGTGATGATGAAATAGCTCTACAAACTATTGGATATAATTTTACAATGTTAAATAGGTCATTAATAAAATATGGATAAAAATGTAGACAACCTTAAGTAATTATTATACATGAATGTCCTATGGTATGATAGATTTATTGTAAAAACATGTTTGTGAGTGATATATTTTATAGTACAATTGACTAATTGATTACAATGAAAATGTAATAAATTTTTTGAGATTTTCTATATGTTGATTGTGTAGCAAGTATATTTTGGTTACCCTTACTGAATTTGCAGCTCATCCCTTATCATTTTAATTTTCCAGAAGATAGATTATAGAATTTGACTCTCCTTAGCTTTCAAGATTTTTTCTGATTGAAAGTATTAGGTAGGCCAGCAATGTCGCAATAATACTTTCTAATTATTATTACACTTGTTTAGAATATTATTAATAATGGTAACATTCTTTTTTATTGTTAGAAGGATTTTAAGTTGTATTCTTTTTTTATATTGGAACATTATCTTAAGATCTGATAACATTAACATTACTGGATTGAATTATTAAAATTTATTGAGTACAGAGTTGTAAAACTTTTTATTGGATGAATACATGGATTTTGTTTTATAGTGATTGTGAATTAGATTAGTTGAATGTGGTATGAATGTATTATAAAATGGGAAATTTGTTAGGGGGCGTTACACTCAATGTCATGGCTATAATCTCTATGAAACCTATAATATATTTTTTTTGTCTTCTAGGTGGCAATGGTTTAAGTGGATGGGCCAAGCCATGATCTTTTATGAAATTTAGAACATAGTCTAGTGAGGCATTTAATATAGTATTCTTACTCCCCTCTTGTTATTATATTTTATCTTTCTTTTGTATAAGTATATAGGTTTCTTAGTAATAATACATATTACTCTCCTCTTCCTTATAAGTCTACCTTTAAGGAAACGATGATGCTCTGCAGTGAGAATTTTGTTTCCTTCAAATCGATATATCTTTGTGCTCTGTCTTAAACTTCTTCAAACTACTATGCCTTTTCCATATACAATGATCATCGTAAAGATTGATGTCTCTTAAGCCTTTTCTCAAAGGCTATAATGGCAATTGTCAAGTTGAAACTTGGTTTTGAGTCAACTTTAAACTAAATATCCTTATGTATTGATGGAAAGTTTCTCCCTATTTTTTAACCACTTTAAACAATGTCACTAAGTTATGAAGTTTATTTATATTACTAGCAAAATGTACTTCAAAACATATTTTAACTACTTAAACATTGTAATGGGCATTGATGTTAATGTTTGGTACCAATTACATATAAATTTATATAATATTATTAAGTAAGCTTTGCATTTAATTGCATTCATGTATCGGATCATATGATTGAACATATATATTATTCTACTATACTCTCTAATAATTAGTTTATACCTTACAACTAAATGATTAATTGTAAATATTTTAAATATTATTAACATAATTAATGACTAATGGTAGAGAATTAATACGGTTGAACTTAGATAAAGTAGACATTAATCTTTATTATATGTCTAATTAGAACATTATATGATGAAATGATTGAATTATATAAAAAAATCATGCACGAAAAGGTTAGTTAAAATCACTTTAATATTCTTAATATTTAGGTTATCATGAGGTGTTGCTAGATGTCATCTTTGATCTATAGATTTAAATTATTTAATTAAAAAATTAAAAATAAATTAAAGAGGTTTAATTTATCTAATCATAAATATAGTTTAGTGCTATAACTTATATCTATAGCCAACATATTTAGAAACTTAATGAGTCATACACAAATAATGCTTAAAGAGATAAAAAGACTATTTAATCAAGATGGATTTGTTCATAAAGTTTGAGAATTTTTAAGCTAAAATATGAGATATTTGATAAGGACCAATATTAAATGTTAGATTCTATTTAGGCTTAATTGGTATTTAATTAGAATTAAGTGCGTTTAAAATTAAAATCTAATCAAAATTATAATTATATTTCAATTAAATTACTAAAATGCCTAAACTCCTATTATAAACAAACGAAGACTCTAAAGAAGTTAATACTCACTACCTACCCCTCTTTATAATAGAGTTCTCTCATCCTTTTCATGTGGATATAATTAGACTCCTAAATCCAAACTACGAGATGATGCGAGTGGCGAGCCTTAGCCAATGTTTGGCACGTGAGTTGGTACAAGGAAGGCATGTTGACGAAGAAATAAGGTGAAGATTTGTGAGTAAGTGAGCAAAGCCTGATAAACTTATGAAATAGAAAAGAAATGAGAAAATTATCGACAAAGATTTCAAGAGTAAGCGAGATTCATTACACGAGGGCACGTGTAGGTGCGTATTGGAAAAAAAATCTTCAATGAGATGTGAGATTCAAATGCAAGGCTACGTGTAGTTGGAAAACTAAGTCATGTGAGACCTAAGGATGTGTGAGAATACGTAAAGGCATGCCAACGCGAGAGTGTGCATAGACACTTGAGTTTAACGAGCCAGATCAAAGGTATGTAAAATCTATGAGGTTTTATACTAACTGGGGATGCGACTTGTACTTAGACATAGAATAATGAGACTGTATCATGAGTGAGTTTAATCACGGAAAATAGACTTGTCCATGGATGTGCATTAAGAGACCTATGTGCAAAATAGACCTTGTTGACTTGGAAAACATATCAGTAGTGATGTGGCAACTATGGATGATATGGCACATGATGATGTGGTGAGATCAACTTAAAGATAAATTGGAATAAACATCAAGCCTAGGAGTTAAAGATCATGTGGGACTAAACTTCTGAAGATCGTAAGAATCTTTATACATATGAAAGATCTTTTCCTGATTGCATGAAATTTTGATCTTAGTAGATTTTGATGTAATGTATCTAATTAAAAGAGTCATAAGAGGAAGGTAATGTCTTCCTATTGGTCCAGATGATGTGTTCTTAGTTGTTAAGATAGATTAGAATCTTAGAATCCTAATTATCTTATACTTGATTTGTGATAAAGGAACCCTATAAATAGTTTATTAGAGTCAGAGTTCAAATCATTGAGTAATTCACTCATCACTGAGAGGGGAGACACTTTAAAGAGTTGAGAGCTTTTGGGGAGATTTCTCTTGTAAGGGCTTCGAGTAAGGAATTCCTTTAAAGTGCTTCAAGAAGGAGATACTTAATTTTTTTGTTGACATTTTGTGAGAGTTAATGAAAGGTTGGTTTTGGCCATATATATATATATATATTCTCTTATTGCTTTCTTTTCTCTTGTTCTACACTTATTTGATTTTTGGTGTGTGAATGAAACACTTAAACATAAGTGTGGGCATAAAGTGACTGAGGGCTAATGTAATTGTTTGGAGAAATCTTACTTAAGCAAACCGAAGTGAGATTGTGGTGTAAAGAAAGTCCTTGCGGTAAAGTTCAATGATGTAGTAGACTTTTGTAACAATTGGCATTGGAGCTAACTTAAAGTGATGGCTGGTGAAAGTAATCTAACGAACATGGTTAATAGAATAGAGGCAATCCTTGAACCTCTAACCCTAATAGACAGGGGTGTAGTTCCTTTGTTGGAATGTATCATTGCCTTGGAGAGGGAACTTCAAGTAACGATGAGAGTTCTTGAGAAATAGTTGAAGGCTCAAGAGGAGATGAACTACGATCTTCTAATGCTTAAGCATGCACTAGTGAGGCACGGGACAAGTTTCTGAGTGGAGAATACTATAGTGAAGTTATGGGAGCCACAAATTTTTCAATAGTAAGCAGAGTGTCAAGGAGTTCGAGAACTTTCTGTGGGATATAGAGTACTACTTTGCAACAACAAAGGTAGTAAACTCGGAAAAGGTGTTGATCATAGTAATGTACATAGTGGTTGTGCCAAGTTGTGGTAGAGAACGTGGGCCTCCAACAACACCAATATAGGTAGACCTCCTATAGATATGTACGAGAAGTTAAAGAAAGAGATCATGTTTGCTAGTTTTAACTACACTGCAAGTATACAGATCGCAACTTATAGCATAATTGATATTGATCTCACGATGATTGAATCTAGACACCTAACGACTTGAATTCACTTTATTTAAGGCAAATAAGAAGGTAGGAACTTGAAATTAAATTTAAACTAATGAAACTTGAATGTAAACAATCGTAGAAGAAAGTAAAACAAAGGAGATACTCAA
>JAOXYD010000135.1:8137552-8165495 GCA_028565735.1 Pinacopodium congolense
TTGATGTTACCAAACAATCTATTCTATGAAGCTCTTTTAAAAAAGCTCTTTTTTAAATGACAGCCAAACAGTCAACTGTCTTTTTAAAAAAGCTCTTCTCAGAAAAGCTCTACAGAAAAAAGTTCTACTAATAAAAACTCTACTGAAATAAGCCCATCCAAACGGGCACTTAATAGTGAATTAAACATTCAGTAAATTCAAAATACCATTAAATATTTATTCCCGTAAAAAATATGTAATTCATAATAAATGACTTCAATTTTTATTTGTTTGAAACTTTTTATTTGGAAAGGCTACGAGTGAACAGTCTTTTTAAATAGGGAAAAATGGCAAGGATTGTAGTGAGAGAGGACATCAATATTGAAGAGGAATTAGATGTTGATAGAATGTCCCTGCAAGAATATGAGAGTTGAATGTAGTATTGTTTTCCTACAAATTTATGGTAACATTTGAAAATATTATTTTCCAAAAATTAAATGAATTAATTACTTAAGTAATCTTATAGGTGGAATGTTGATCACAACAATGAACACTCGATGAAGTGTTAAGACGAGTGGGAGGCAATGAGGAAAGTCAAGAGGGTGTCATAGAAGGGGAAAGATTCAAAGATAATGAATTAGTAATGTAGATACCCCTTAAGTTTTGGTGTATGTGGTAAAGAGACGAAATGATGGTATGTCAAGAGACGCAGACGATAGAGAAGGTAAGTGAACAACTAGTTTTGAGTCTGAGAAGATGTCAATGATGAACCTAAGATGTACTAAAGCGTAAGGAGATGTTGATGACGTGAAAGGAAAAAGGATGATGATGTCCCAAATCATAAGGAGGCGCCAATAATGAAGAAGACAAAAAGAAGTGGTTCAAGATTATAGTTTCTCATAAAGAAACATTCGGGTAATTTAGAGAATTACTAAAATGATTTTTGACATTGTATCTAAAATGCAGGCAACAAAGAAGAGAAGGAGGGCGAAGATGCCAATGACAAATGTCGAAGGCCAAAAATGAAAAACAAATGCGAAGATTGAAAACACGTATTTGAATCATGAGGTAAGATTGATAAAATTTTAATTAAGTTGTTGTATATATAGTAATGAAGTTGATAAGACAAATTTTGAAATTCAAGAAATAAAAAAAAGATACAATTTGAGTCATCTGGACGTAAGTATAGGTTATGCTACATTGTTGGGGTAAGAATTATGGGGAGTTGGTAAAAATTCCACATATTGTAGTAGATTTACAATTTTCAATTCCATATATTATAACATGGATTTATTCTATTTGCTGCTTATGTACAATTTATGATGATGTATAAATGAAATTTAATTTAATGAAATATGAAATTTAATGTCTATGTTTCTTTTGATTATGTTACATGATGACTACTGTAATTGTTTTAACGTATCATCTTTATAGGATATTTATTCGGATATTCATCAGAATGTTCAATATGTCAAGTATCCTATAAGAATGAAATACTACATATATATATATATATATATACAAAATTTAAGCGAAGAAAGTTGCATTTAGGACAAGGTCATGTGGTTAATTTATAGGAAAGTATTACTGTTGGTGCAAGTAACGTTATAAATTTAATGGTTTTTATAATATATTATTTAACACTGATTCAATTTTTATTGAATTATTGTTGTAGATTTATTGACTCTAACATTCAAAACGATATGTTCAAGCTAAAATTGAGTGAAGTTATATCATATCATAAACTTAGAAGCTCCATAAGTAATCTAATGGGGCAATTGTGCACATTATTTCAAGTATACAATTTTGAAATTTGTTTATAATATTCTCATACTATATTATCACATGATGTACACATAACAACTTGTTAGTGGGTTTACATTTATTTTTGCCAAGTATGCGACACATGTTGACAAGAATTCAGGGTTTTCATTGATGCATGTATGGCCACCTGTGTATATATATTTTTCATATTTATTTCTGACCAATAAATATTTTGTGAATTTATAATTAAGATAATGATCTGGAGTCGAATATGTTACTTTTTTTTTATAGTTTTCATCCCTATACTCAGTGCCCTTTCTGAAGTATAGGGATATATTTTCATATCCCTTACAGCAACAACATAAAGTACTACTACAGCGTTAAACAAAACAAAACAAAATCACAGGTTATACAATAGATACTCTTGCATTAAAATCTCACTATATTATAATACGTATCACTTCACATTACAAAGAGTGCCACTTTAAATAACAATACTACTTACTTCACACTAGGTTATCCATATCATTCAAATACACGTAAAAAAAATTATACAATTCTAAAAAAATAATGCTTCACACATTATACAAAATATAATATTACATTCTACAATATATATTACTTTATTATATAAGAAGTATCACTTCAATTAACAAAAAATACTGCTAAATAAACTTCATTCTACAATAAATATCAGTTGTCTCCAATTCTACTAAAAGACATTATGTGATAGCATCCTTTCTTATTAATTTGATCTGCATCTGCATCATATATTCTAACTGTAAGTATACAAACAATAGATAAGCATTTTAAACATATAAGTCTTTTTTTTTTGTTTGAAAAAGAGCATATAAGTCACTTTAATATAATGGAAAGATGCCTAAAGTATATTTTTGTTTTAAATAAAAATAAATAGTTACAAGAATTTGTTACAGGCAAGGAACTTACGTTACTTGTGGTCGTCATTGGCTTCTCGGAAGCAATGCGATAAAATAATCACAAAATTAGCTTTCATATAATTTGAAGTTAAAGCATCACATTATTCAAATACTCATTTATAATATGTTCACGATTCTAATTATAAATGAATTTATCATGTAATAATTGACGAATATTAAGCAACATCAACATAGAAAACATTTAACACAAAAGGCCCATGGTTAGCTTAACTAATTGGAACTGTGAGCAAATCATTATGATTAATAGTTTGATCATGGGCCCTTGTCTAAGTTGTCATAACTATCACAATCTAGTTTCCAGGTAATTCAACACAAAAAGTTGAATGCACAATTTTGATACAACTTAAATTAAAAAACTTCATTTGATCCTAATTAGTAGTTATTTAGTTATAGCCGACCTCTTCAATTTCGACCTATAGTGCCTAACCACAATAGAGACCATTTAAAACACTCGCAACATAAATAGGGGGTCCAGGGACCATTCATTCAATAAGTTCCCCAACTAAATGTATATATGGACAAGAAGCGTACGACAAAGGCCAATTTGGACGTTAAGAGACACCTCTAAATATCTCTAATCATTGAGGTCTATTGTATTACTTTAGTAATACACCATCCACCATAGGGACTTTCTAGTAATCTCCCCCGAATTGCCAACAGTATAAAAATATCAAGTTAAGGCAAATTCCGGCTACTGTGTCGCAACCTTATTAAAGATTTTTTTAAAATTTTTAAAATTTTTTTTATTAATTTTTATATTTAAAAAATCTGAAAACTAAACTCAAAAACAAAAACTTTATCAAATAAGCCCGTAGCGCGGGCACGTGAACATCTAATTTAAGTAGTTCTTTATTGCTCTAAAGTTCCACTTTTGTTGGCCATGTTGCAATCATATAGTGCATTTGCCAATTAGTTAACTTCTATTTAATTTTGATCTCTGTTCTTATTATAATATTAATTTCCTTGCCCTTTAAATACATAACTCCCCTCCGATCACATACAAAGCAAAAATTTCTTCTCTCTAGTTACCCTTCCTCTCTTCCTCCTCTCCCCTCCCCTCCCCTCACCCCCTCTCTCAAATATATTACAGAAAATTTATTAAAAGAAAAAGGGAAATTTTTGTCGTACAACATTAAACATGGATATGAAAGCTAGTAGCCGAGAGGTGGCTGAGAAACTATGGCCCGTAGTACGTGCAGTAATGTTCCTGATACGAGAAGGCATATCAAAGAGCAGAGTACTGGTTGATCTCCATTTGTTGCTCAAAAAAGGCAATAAACTTGCCGGCAAAGCCATCGGCAACCTCATCATGTTCCACAGTCATCACTCCTCCTCACTCAGTTGCCGTTCTGACGACGCTCTCTCCTTTGTTTCACCTAGAGAGTACGAGTTCAGTTGCAGCAACAGCCCTGCATTTTACCCTTTTCATGCACCTTACAAACGCAGAAATTCCCACCGCCATCGTTTGCCAAAGTCTTACAAATACAATGACGACACTACCGTCGCTGCGATGCAGAAGATGCTCGAGATGATGAGTAAGGAGGTGGCGGTTGAAGCGTCGCCGTTGACCCTCCCTGGGTTCGGAAAAAGCCCTATGGTCAGACAACTTAGGGTCACAGACTCGCCTTTTCCGTTAAAGGACGAGGAAAATAATGGACAAGTGGACAAAGCAGCAGAGGAGTTCATCAAGAAGTTCTATAAGAATTTGAAGCTGCAAAAGTCTGCTTCTGTCTTCGACTCTCCGTATCATGAGCTGTGGGGCAGATGAATTCTGCTACTAATAATCGATGTCTCTGAGATTCATCTGAACTTTCAAGTCCAAGCTAAGCCACGGATGCATGTGTTCTTACTGGGAATTGAAGAGTTCAATGCATCCTCACCAAAACAGGTTGTTGCAGTGCTCCTCAAGACACTTTATGGATCGAGATTTAGCTATTTGTCATTTCAGATTGATAAGCACAATATCTTGATCAACATGGTTACGTTTCTAATCTCACACCGTTATCTATCGATCGTCTGACAATCTGTTAGGTGGCAAATAGCTACTCTTGCTATTTGTACCTCTTCATGAGGTTTCTGGGCATTGGGCAATAATCACGAATTTGGTTCTTAAAATAAATGTTATTTCTCTTTCGCTTTATATCAGAATGTTTCCTATTTTTGGTGTTTCCTTACTCTTATTGTCTGTATCCTTCTGGTCTTCTTACTATATATGTATCTTCTCCTTTCTTGTCATAGGATAAAATGGTTCTTAGTTACTACTTCAACTAGGAAATTCTGAATAATCCAGCAGATTCATTATTTAGAATAAGTATTAAATAAGAATATAATTACACTAACAGCCTATATCCAAAATTTATAAGTTAAAGAATTTTAATTTTTCAAAACTCTTCCAACCAATGTTCAAGCAAGTGGGACCGTACTAATATTGATTTTCGCCATGAAATAATATCGTACTGATATCAATCATTTTCTTAAAATTATAAAAATATTCTTGATTTTTATAAAATTTATAAAATAATTCATGTATATATTATACACCCTCTGTAAATATAGATTCAACCTGTTTTAAATATTCAATCAATATAATAATTATTATACAAATTTTATACCTATTAATATTAATTTTTACATACTTCTCAAATAAGTTACAACTTGGTTTAATATAAACAAAATAACAATCATCCAACCATCATAATTTAATGTCAGTACATCAAAGTATTATAGAATAATTACAATATAAAACAAATAATTATTTTTCATTCATATTAATACTAATTTTTATCTATTTCTCAAATAAATATCAACATAAATAATAAAAAAATAACAAAACATCAAATCAGATTACTGAATATCAATAATCAGAGCATCATCAAATAATAACCTCCAATCCTAAAACCATAATCAATTATAGGCATGTATCTAAATATTATACAATAAATAATACATGAATTATAAAATGCTAAAACTAACATCAATATCCAGCAAAGGAACTCCATCAAATAGAATTGAAACTTGAAAAAATACTAACAATATATATATATATATATATATATAATTTAACACATGCATCAAACATTATAAAAAAAAAGAGAATAACCTGAAAATTCATAAATATTCATTCTCAAAGTCATTGACCGCTAAAATCAAGTTGAATCCATCTATTCTTTATTACAAAATCATCATCAAGAAGAGGAATTTGATTATCACCCTTATCAAATTTCATTTGAGCAAATGACGTATCAATGTTCTTTTAATAAATATTAGCACTCCCTATAAGTCATTATCATTTAGAAAACTTGCCTCCTCAAATACCTAAATCGCCAAAGTATTAATATGATCCAAAAGAATAGGATCTCAGTCACTATTTATTCTACACAGAGTCCTAATAAATCAATAAAATGAAATTACTAATGAAATTATAGAAATAATATTGGACATAATAATAACAATAACAAAAAAAAACCTCTCTTGAAACTTTAGGTTGTATATAATATAGACCAAATCATTCAATCCCTTATCCTCCAATCTATTTCTCTTCTTCGAGTGGATGAACTCAAACATGCTTCAATTTCTTTTACATCTAGTCATACTCATACACCGACTTAAGATATGAATACAAACCTTTACAATTTAGGAATATCACTGTCAAATTGGTCCCATCAAGTAAATATAAGATAAAAAAGAACACCATAAACAAAATAAAGTAACGATTAATTATAGATAGTAACAAAAGTAAAGAAATGTATATCTGAATTGAGTTTCTCTCTTTATCCTAATGTTAAAAGCATTCCAAAATCTCCAGTATTCTCCTTATACGCCACTATCCGTGAGTTGTAAAGGTCTTGCATTATCTTATAACTAATAATAGTAGTGATGATCTTTAGCATCCTCCTGTTAACTTTAACTCTGTTCTCGTAATTATACGAGGAATAGGCCCCTAAATTAAGGAATGTCCCAGCAGTAAATAAAGAAGTGTATAGCTAGTTTTTCTATCTACTATAAAGGATAGATAGGAAAGAGTGTACAATGTAGATATATTCTTCAAATTGACTTTTATAGCTCCCTTTGTCCTCTTTATGACATTTAAAAATATCTCATCGTTGGCTTATCATCACTATTCACCAGATGAAACACTTTAATCAAAGGCTCACAAGCTCTAATCACAAACTGATAGTTAAACCAAAACACCTTGACTTCAATAATAATGAAAGCAACCTTTAATCTGATATTGGACTTAAAATGCTAAGAAGTTACCTATTTATTATTGGTAAACAGTTATCACAATTTCTTCTTCATTACCACAAAACTTTTTAGTATTAGAAAGTTGGTAGCAAATTTGGTAATTATTAGGTGTGATAAGTTTTTCTCACTAATAAACTCCCTTATCATTAAGTTCAATACCTATGTATGATTATAAATAAATGATAATTGCCTTCTTTGCGTTGAGCATAACCTCCGCTATCTTATAAAAATGTCTACTACCTTTTAAATCTTTCAACATCAAGAAAATATAATAAATAGTACATAGACTCTAATAAAAAGAGGTTTACACACTTTTAAACCTCCTATCAATTGATTTGTAAGCTACATCATTATCAGTGATGAACTGAATGATGTTCTCAAGTTTAACTTCATTAATAACTTCATCAAAAATATGAAACAAATAATCATCATTTTTAATCATACCAAATGCATCAATTGACTTAAACAACATACTCTTTTAGTGGAATAAACTAAGAAATTAATAAAAGACTCATGTTTCTAACTAATTCAATCATCACATATGATGAACACCTATAAATAGACTAACTTATTATTTTCTCTTCCAAATAGTGTCTTATTTCAGTAACAGACTTAACAAGAAATTTACCTCTATAGTTATGCATCAAAAGATTCTTATATCCCAAACCATAAGAGACAATGACATCCACTATAAGTTAATAACAATGTGATTAACTAGCATTAAATGGTATACTTGTATTATACTATCATTTAGCTATAGTTATATCTACTTGATTACTTACTTCGTTTCTTTGCATGGTGGCACAAATAAAAGGTTGAGCTCCTAGAGTAGTTCTTAAAGTGAAAAAAAAAACCAACCAATGACCTTCTTCTTTTATAGTATAATGTCACCATTTTTTGAACCACTCCCTTCTTATTAAGTAAAAGGAATAGAAGGTCATCTAGAATAAGATCTATAAGCATCATCTCTACCAATATCAGTTACACCACTTTTGAAAAATGAACTCATACTACTAGTGCTGAAACTCACTCTTACTCTTATATCTTTCTCTGTTTGATACTCCTTTACCAAAGTCTTCATCTTCCACTTCTCATAATGAGAAACCCTCTTACAAGGCTTCATGTTACCCTGTACTTTAGCCAAATTCCTCTTTAATCTTGTGATTCATCTACCTTTTAAATTCTTACCACAATAATTGCATATAAGCTAGTTCATTGACCCATAACTAAGAACTAACTTACTGTGGGATCATGCCACATCATCAAATCTCCCAGAAGAGATTGAAGTATTACTAGTAGTGCTTGAAGTCGAACTACCATCTATTTATCTGTCAAAGTCAATCCAATTTATTAAGGCGCTGAACAAAACAAACTAATTATAATTGATAAAGCATACATAAGTCATTACATAAATGTAATTAATAATTTTATTAACTTATTCATGCATCTAATTACATGAATATACATTGTATTTCATGAAACATAACAAAATTTCACCTAAAAATAAAAATTCTCAATTTCACAATTTCATATAAAATTGGAAAAAATTCAAATTCTACAAAAAAAATTCAAAGTCTACCAAAGTGCAATTGATGATTCTATTTCCTTATTTATGCATCTAATTACATGAATGTACTTTTAATTTAATAAATATAACACAATTTCACATAAAATTTGTAATTTTCAATTTCACAATTTCTCCTAAAATTGGAAAAAAAAATTCAAATTCTACCAAATCAAATGCAATTGATGATTGTATTAGCTAATTCATGCATCTAATTATATGAATATGCATTCAATTTTATGAAATATAACACAATTTCACATAAAATTAAAAATTCCTAATTCCAAAATTTTACCTAAAATTGAAAAGGGACCGACTACATAGTCCCCCTTAATTTTCCTCCCTTATAGCATAATACAACTTGTCTATACAAGTCATACAACCTCTATAAATAGGGTCCATACAACACTACAACACAGTTCATACACCTATGCATTTAAAAACTATAGATTGTATGTAATTTAAAGTTCATCTACGTCGTGTCTATACAATTCATTCAACCTCTATAGATAGGGTCTATACAACACTACAACTCAGTTCATATAATAATGTATTAAAAAACTACAACGCGTCTATGCAATTCATATAATCTCTATAGACAGGATCCATACAACACTACAACACAGTTTATATATTTATATATTCAAAATCTATAGATTGTATGCAATTTAAAGATCATCTACGTCATTGTATGAACTATATTATAGTGTTGTATAAACCCTACCTATAGAGATTATATGAATTGTATAGGCAGGTTGTATATGGCCATGAGGGGGGACCAATAAGGGTGGCTGTGTAATTTTTTCAAATTAAAAAAATTCAAATTATACCAAATCAAATGAAATTAATGATTTTATTAGCTTATTCATACATCTAATTATATGAATATACATTCAATTTTATGAAACATAACACAATTTCACGTAATATTGAAAATTCTCAATTCCACATTTTCACCTAAAATTGGAAAAAATCAAATTATACCAAATTAAATGAAATTGATGATTCTATTAGCTCATTCATGCATCTAGTTACATGAATATATATTCAATTTCATGAAACATCACACAATTCTACATAATATTGAAAATTCTCAATTTCTCAATTTCACCTAAAATTGGAAAAAAAATTCAAAATCTACTAAATCAAATGAAATTGATAATTTTATTAATTCATTCATGAATCTAATTACATGAATATACATTCAATTTCATGAAACATAATACAATTTTATAAGTTCACTAAAAATTTTAGGAAATTTCAAATTTCACAAATTAAATGAAATTGATAATTCTATTGACTCATTTATGTATTTAATTACATGAATATACATTCAATTATATGAAATATAACATAATTTCACATCAAATTGAAGATTCCCAATTCCACAATTTAACCTATATTTGAAAAAATTCAAATTCTACCAAATCAAAATAAAATTGATGATTCTATTAACTCATTCATAGATCTAATTAAATAAGCATATATTCAATTTCACAAATGTAAAGCAATTGTACCTAAATTTGAAATTTTCTTAATTTTTATATTCCTAAAATTAAAAAAAATTAAATTCTACCAAATCAAACACAATTAATGATTCTATTAGTTCATTCATACATTTAATTTCATAAAATATAACATAATTTCACCTCAAATTGAAAATTCAAAATTATGAAACCCTAATTTTACCTAATTTCAAATTTGATTCAATCTATATGCATTCATACCAAATTCAACTTCTACAATACTTAAATTTAATAAATTAAACACGAATTAACAATTAATTAAATGAAAATTTTAAAAAATTGAAAAATCACAAATCTTATGATTAAGATATTTACCAATTTTAGTTCAAATTCTTCAAATTAGTTGATGGAAGCAGATGTAGACGTTAAGAAGATACTAAGGCTTCTACCACATATTCGAATCTGACCTAAAACTTGAAAAAACCCTGAAAAATGATTTAGAAATAAAATCTATAAAATTTGGCATTTTTATTATTGTTTCATGTTTTAAGAAGCATTTTTAGGTTGTTGGAATTAGATGGAAGTAGTGGGTGAAGGATTAAAATCAAATATATGATTTTTTTTCTGAAAAAATATATTTGTAGCAAAGGTTTAGAGTCGGCTAAAAAAGAGAAAAGTGAAAGAAGAAGAAAATAAGGAACAAAGACACATGCCTCAATTTAAAGCTATGATCAATCGACTAATCCTTAAGAACTTATCAAAATTTCAAAAAAAAAAGTTTGATGAACTTCTTTGAAATTATGTGTCGGCCCCATTTTGGGCTAATATTTTGAAATCAACCCAAAACCAGTCGATACGATCCGATATTATTGACATGAATCGTTATTCTGGCCCAACACGATATATACCTAACCATACCATTAATGAGCCAATATGGTATGGACTAACAGTAAGTTTGTAATACTTTACTTCCAAATATAATCTCATCTTTTCAGAGTGATAATACTTTTGTTCTTTTTTTTCTTAAATTTACAATTTTGATATGTAAAATCAAATCACACATCTTTTAATTCAAAATCAAAAGGACATGATATTTCATATAATTCTATCATGGGTGTATTTAGTATTCTTATCATCTTTTACTTACACAAGTTGAGATTATTCAATTAAAATTTTACTCGATCTCATACTTATTCAATAATTCGTGTGATTAACATATAGTTAAAGTTCATTATCATACATTTATTAGGAATATATGACATATTGATCAATAAATTGATCCTTTGATTATATTCAATATGTTATATCCTAGGTCATACCTCACATTTTCACTCTTTTTATATCTCATTTTTTCCATTGTATCATTACTATATTCAATTTTTCACTTAAAAGAGGGTGACCACTTTTGAATACTTTTTCATGCAAGCCATCAACAAAAATGACCTTTTTTATTTTAATTATCTTTTGAATTCAATTTAATTTGTTTTATAGAATTATTCTATAGGAACATATCTTGTATGATCTTTTGGTAACAATATAAAGTAGCAAACCTTAAATTAATTTCTTAAAAATTAATCAATAGTTATGAGAGTATATGATGAAATTCTTTTTAATCTTTAAATTCTCATATAATGTAATTTGAAATATTATTACTTACAATAATCTCTTTATAGTCATTACAGTACATATGCTATGAGTCATGCGCTATAGTATTAATTTATTTCCCTTTATCATGTATGTTTTTCATTTATAAAATATAGTACAAAAGATAAGTCAAATATATACACCATGTATGACTTCAGTTCACTTTTTTATGTACCTAAGTTTAAATCAAAATATAACAAATAATCACACTAAACAATACCACAACAAATAAATAGATAAGTGTAATTATTGCTATGCATTATAGCTATGGTGAATCCAAGTGTCAAATACACAAGGACTGCTATTATTAGTAAATTCCTCTTTAAGTTATCTAGCCAATCAAATGGTAAAGTGATTGGTATAATTTTTAAACAAAAATAAACAAAATAATTAAAAGTAAATGCCTAAGTCAACTCATAAAGACTAACACTTAATGATGAAATTAAGATTTAGGTGGTTAATCCCTATAGGATGTATTTGTATTCATTGTTAATCTTGATTCAACTTGTTTTTTAAATTTATTACATTATAGTTTTCCTAAGGTAAATTGCACTCTCTCCTAAGTTATGTAATTATATTCAATTTAATAAATTAAGTGAAAGTTCTCCTTATCTCAACCCATCAATTAAATGCATTAATTCATTATATGAAATCTATTATTTTGGTTAAACTCACACCTAATCCAGACATCTTATGTAAGTCTATCTCTAGGTTCCCGTACAAGATATATTGTCTATAGAGTGATTTAAAGCATATAATTGATTTCTAAATCCAACCATACATAATCAAAGCATTGAAATTAAAGTTTACATTTACATTAACATTCAATATATATTGTTATTAATATCTATAAATAAATCTAATAAAAATATGAAAATACAACGTTAAATCAATAACAATATTGAATACTACATCTTATGGTTTATAAAAACCAAAATCCTAAAAATTGATTAGTTCCAACACATTATATGAATAACATAATCAATCAATAAGAAAAAGGAAATAGGAAAGCTCATAGAAAATTGTCTTGAATCCTTGAACCCTTTATAATATGATATGAAATCTCATCCTTGATCTTCAGATTGATGCTTTGGATTATTCTTCTCCTTCAAAATTATACAAAAACCTTCAGAGATGGCTTAGGACTTCTTAATTCTATGTTGATGGCTACCAGATGGGGATGTTCAAGCAAGATAATGCATAAAATAATCCTAAAAGTGTTATTTATGTAAGTGGTCCTACCAGGCTCACCGCCATACCTACTACCTAAATATCACAAGCAAGCTTGCGAGCGTGAGCCTACCTGTGAGCTCTCCAACTTTGCCCTCTTTTGGTATTTTCATTTTAAATTCTTCCCCACTCATCCGTTGGTCATGAAATTTGATATAAAGTTCCATAACATTATGTACTTGCTTTCTAAATTGCTTCCATATCTCTTTTTGATCTTTAAATTTATATACAATATGATTAAAAATGAAAGACACATAAGCGGCATCTGATTTAAAGAATTCAACTCAATATCCATATGAATGACATGGATTTTTGCTCAAAACTCAATATAACAATCACCAAATCATGTCCAAAATATTTATAAATTAAGAGTTATTAAATACCTTCACACTTGAGCTATTGCTTATATTCAAGCAAAGAGTTAACTATCTACTTAAACAACTTCAATCAAGAGTCAATAAGTAATTAAGTACAAATAATAATCAATTAATGCTTTTAATTTAGTTAACAAATCACAATTATTTTATGACAAAAAAAAACTTGGTTATCACACATAATCACATCATCAGTAACTAGGAAACCCTCAATGTATAATATCAAGCATCTAAAAATTTCTTTATGGATCATTAGGAAAAATTGTTCAAGGATGTTACTATTAACATAAAACATAACTTGAAGTTTAAATTGGAGCAAATTTTTAGGTTTTCACCTTGCCTTTTGACGTAAGGGCAAATATTTTATTGTTAATATCCTCTGGTTACTTAACTCAGTTAACTTTTTTAATTTATTTGCCTAACCTTTTGACGCGAAGGTAACATTTTTCCATAAACACCCTTAGTTACTCAGTTAAATTATAATCACAAATAGTTATTAGCTCCACTGATACATATCAAGCTTTTCATCGGTATAATCAACTCTTGATTTCAATCATTCTATGATAGGATATTTAAATTATTCCCATTAAACTCACCAAAATCTAAGTTTATTCATATATGATAGATGATGCCATATTTAGCTCCCCCCCCTAAAAAAAGCCACACTTAAATCTAAAATTTCCTTAATTTTGATAAACAAAATGAAAAATTTTCAAGAAAAATAAGAGAGGGAAAGGAGAATGACACTCCCATATGTTGTAAGCATAAAACAGATAACCGAAGCTCCATTCTATTTGGTTGAAAGCTTCAATAAGTTGATGATCAAATCTTGTCATTGTTAACTGAAGGTTAATACTAAAGAACAAGCTTTCTAAAAGGGTTAGATTAAGATAAAATAAAATAAAATAAAAAGGACATAAAGAGAAATCATATATGATGCAGATGTTTAAAAGTTTCATGTTGAAGTGAAAATAAAAGCCAAATCCAATGAAAAGAAACGAAATAAAAGATAATTAAACTTAGTTGTAAAGTAAAGTTCATGTGCATAGCTATCAAGGATTAATTGTGAAAGCTAACGATAGGTGATGGAACTGTAGGGACTCCCTCTACTTTGTTTTCTACTCCTACAATCAATTTATGTAGCCATAACATCCATTCATACACACTACAATGATCTTTGAATAAGTAATCACAGCTAAAGTATTAAGTCATATAATGTGTTCTTAAGTTATTCAAAGCTAAAGCTAATGAAGTATTCAAATTTATCAATCCTCTAACACATCATATAAGAATAACATGCTAAATTCATCAATTAAACATAATGGAAAAGTTAATAAGGTGTGTATGAATCAAAATTAACATATAAACCCTTTTTAGGCACCTATGGCATTATCAATAAAAAAAAAACAAATGTTATTCCTAATCAATCCAAATTCAATATGCATAAACCATTATTCCTGTAAGCCCTACAAACCTCAAGTATTATCACAATAATTTCCATAGAGTGTTTAATATCAATAAGTAATTCTTATAAGTACCAATAATTATAAGTGGCAACAAACGCAAGTAGCGCAATCAAAACCATAATTATTATGAAAGCAAACCCATAGTTCACATCCCATATAACACCCACATGAATTGTAAAAGCAAACCTATAATTTCACATCCCATAAAACACCCACATGAAAAGTAAGCAACATAATTAACTCTTAGGTAAATTAGGAATGTTAAGTAAGGGTTATTCCATGTACTAAAACAAGATAAATCAAAACATAACTTTAAAATTGAAAGAAAACCCTCAAATCTGACTAAAGATGTGGCATATAAATTCTCAAACACAAATCATTCCAAACTAGGACAAATTAGTAACCAAATTTGATAAGAAATCTTAAGAAACATAGAGTACACATTCACATATGAATACAAACAAAAAAAACATGCTAGAATGCAATCTTACATGGAATAAGTTTTAAGAATAAAAATAAAAAGTAATAAAAAGAGATAGGATATAGGTTTGGGATGCCTCCCAATAAGTACTTCTTTAAGGTGTTTTAATTGGTATAGGGTATAGGTTGAGATGTCACATAACAAATGCTTCTTTAAGGTCTTTTAGTTGGACTTTAATGTTAGAGAATGCAGATTCTCTTTTTGGATCCAAATTAGTTCTTCTTTTCTTTGATGGCGTGCCACCACTTTACCGTTTACTGTACCTATTTTTAGATATTTTTGTTTCCAAATTTTACCTTATGTAAACATAACATTTTGATATGCACCCCTTATTTGATGCCCAACAGCTATAATGCCCACAAAGTCTATATCCTCATAAGTTACCTTCTCTTCCATAATGTCTGTAACCTTTAAAAATTCTTTAATAACCCCTTTGGACTTAACTATTAACTCCTCTTCACTTTTGATTGAATTTATAACTTTTTTCTCTATTGGTTCCTCTTCGACGACGCTAGTTGATTCATATTGCTTATATTCAGTAAATGGCCCAACCAATCGCTTTATTTAAAGTTCCAAGTTGCAGTACAAAACTTTGAATCTCTCTTGACTGGCCTTGGTATTAGAAATAAATTCACTCAAAATTTCTCATAAGGCTAGTCTAGACTCCTCTTCAACTTCCAAGTTTTCTTTGCTGGCACTAGTGTTAGCTATGAATCCATCCAAAACCTCATATAATGCTAGCATGACTCCTCTTCAGCTTTCAATATTTCGTGGTTGGTGTTGCTATTCGATATATATGTAATTAAAGCTGCATACAATGACAATCTTGATTCCTTTATAGACTATTGGTGATGATAAATGATTGAGGATGGGTTAAAATAATTCCTATTATGTCAAAAGTTGTGTGGGTGTTCTCTCTTACTAGAGTTGTAGGTATGGTTCCATTGATCTTTGTGGCTTGTCTAACTATCATGTCCACTGTTGCACAATACTTCTTCATATTTATATCATTAGAGGCCTTGCTAGTGGTAACTTTTTCATTTCATAGTATCTAGTACCTATACTTCAAAGGTCCCTACATTGGATCAATAAAAGAAAAAAATATATAATTAAGCATAAAAAGCATAATAAAAAAATGACTAATCTAACAAAGAATAGAAAAACACTCAATAATGATGTAGTCCCCATTAATGACACAAAAAACTTGATGTGGGTATAGATGTACTTGAGTTTTAATCAAAATATACCAATGAATGACACTAAACAATACCACAATATACAAACAAGCAAGTGTACCTACAATTATACAGTATAGCTATGGTGAATCTAAGTGTCAAATTTACAAGGATTACTATTATCAATAAATTCCTATCTAAATTATTTAACCGATCAAATGGTAAAGTCATTAATATAATTGATAAAGAAAATAAATGAAATAATTGAAAGTAAATTCCTAAGGTAACTCACACAAACTAACACTTAATAATGAAGCTAGGATTCAGGTAATGAATCCCTCTAAGATGCATTTCTATTCACTATTAATCTTAATTTATCTTGTTTTCTAGATTTATTATACCTTAAGTTCTCTAAGGTAAATTATACTCTCTCTCGGGTTATATAATTTTATTCAATTTTATAAATCAAGTGAAAGTTCTCTTTATTTAAACATATCAATTGAATGTATTAATTCATTCTATGAAACCTATTGTTTTAGTTAAGCTTACACCTAACCCAAGATGACTTATGTAAGCCTATCTTTAATTCCCATGCAATATGCATTATTTATGAACTGATTTCTTAATTTAACCATACATAATTAAAGTATTAAAATGAAAGTTTACGTTTACATAGCATTCAATAACCAATGTTAGTAATATTTATAAACAAATCTAACAAAAATTCTGGAAATTTAATGTTAAATTAAGGACAATAACAAACAGTACATCCTAGAGTTCATAAAAGCTAAATCCTGTAAAAATATTAGTTCCAACAGATTGTACAAATTACATTAACAATCAATGAGAAGAAGGAAATAGAAAGTTTACAGGAAATTGTCTTAAATCCTCGACTCCTTAATGATTATTATATGAAATCCTATCCTTGATCTTCAAATTAATGCATTTGGATTGCTCTTCTCCTTCAAAATTGCATGAAAAAATCTTTAGAGATGGTTTAGGACTTGTTAATTCTCCCTTAGTGCCTGTTAGATAGGGATGTGGAAGTAAGAGAGCGTATAAAATAACCCTAAAGGCGTTATTTGAGTAAGTAGGCCTACTAGGCTTATGACTATACTCATAGCTATGAGCCTAGCCATGACACCTTTTGCCTAAATATCATAGGCAAGCTTGTGGGCGTGAGCTTGCCTGTAAGCTCTCCAACTTTTTCCTCTTTTGATATTGTCACTCTAACTTATTCCCCACTCATCCATTGATTATAAAATTTGATATGGAGCTCTCTAACATGATGTACTTACTTTTCAAATTGCTTCCAAATCTCTTTTTACTCTTTAAAGTCCTATAAAATATGATCAAACGTAGAAGAAACTTAAGCAACATCTCATTTAAAGAATTTAACTCAATATGCACATGAATCACATGAATTTTCCCTTAAAACTCTATATAACAATCATCAAATCATGCCTAAAATATGTATAAATCAGGAGTTATTAAAATTTGCCTCTAGAAACTCACATTTGGAAATTTAAGACAGATATATTGACTATTTGGTCACTCTAAACCAATTTCTTTTATATCCTTTATCTAAGATAAAATTAATGGTTTAAGTTTTATTGTAAATTATCACCTACATAATAAATCTTAATCCTATCTCTTGTCTTCAGTACAAATACTAAAGCCTAGTGCATGTATAAGAGGACCAATCTCTTATCTCTCTACTATAAACTTTTTACTTATATGTGAAACAAATTCATATAAAGTACACATTTTTCAAAAAACTAATAATACATAGTTAAATAATGTCAATATTAATTTGACATTCAAATATGACAAGATAATAAATGAACATACATATAGAAATATTTATCAATTAGATTTTAATATCTATATAAACCTGGTTACTTTACATAGCTAATGTATGTATATTAAGAAATTGACTTTGTCATTAAATCTGTCAGCATATATTATATAGATATATATCATATTCGCTTCTCCTCCTATAACTATATCCTTTACATAATTATACTTAATATCTATATGTTTAGTCTTATAATGGTATTTAGGATATTTAGTATAAGTAATTGCTATTTAAATATTACAATTGATTATCACTGGACCACTATTGCTTTTAGTTATTCCTAAATTAACTAGGAAAGGCTTGAGTTACGTTAAATGCAAAGAACGTATTTGCATCATCACCATCATGCTCGATGGGTGGGTCTTGTAGTCAAGCTCCTTTTGTCTTTATACTCTTAAGACAATCTTCGTTTGGCCTAAGATTCCTCTCTTCTCAAAAGCCCATACAATTTATTTATACTTTCAAATTGAGTATAATTTAAAATTCAATTTTAATTTTTTATTTATTAAATAAATTAATATTAATTAAAGTAAAACTCTAAAGTGCTACCAAACTTAAAAAAAAGATCTTATCAACATCCATGACTTCCATGAATAAAAAATCATAGATCGATCTACCAAATCAAAAAATTGTATAAGCTACAAAACTTCTTGTACTATAACTAAAAATTCCATAAATTCATCTTTCATTATAGATAATACAACGTAAGATTGTTTCTTACTTTTGTTAATGATATTAGACGATTATTAATTGAACAAACAAATGTCGTGGTAGATTTTCTGTCATCTAAATCTTTTCCCTGATCTGCATTTATAGCCTTATATATGTATGGCAATAACTCGATTACATAATGCATAATTAGCAGTACCTTTTAGATACCTTATTATTCTCTTTATTGCTTTTCAATGTGCTTGTCCTGGATTAGATTGATATTTACTCACCATTATAATAATATAAAAAAAACATTTGTCCTTGTGCACATTATTGCATATATAAGACTTTTAATTGCACTAGAATAAGGAACTTCCTTTATTTATTCTCTTTCTTACGGTATTAATAGGTAAAATTTCTTACTGAAGCCTTTAAGTATCTTTGGATATATGTTGTTCCAAAAAGTCACTTCTCTTTAAAAAATCTCTTGAAATATTAATTCCAAGAATGTATGTTGTTTCTATCATGTATTTTTATCTTAAATTTAGATGACAACCAATCTTCAATATGCTTAAGAAATATATAATCATTATAAGAAATCAAAATGTCATCTACATACAAAGATAAAATCGTAAATTTATTTTTAGATCTTTTAATATACATGAAATGGTCCTCAAATTCATGTTAAAATTATATAAAATGATTATGTTATGTAAACAAATGAACCATTTCCTTAAGGACTACTTTAGACCATAACTGATATACCTTATGTTTTTAGCTTGTCTTAATGGAACATATAGATTATTTCATGTAGATATTTTTCTTTTAAATCTCCATTTAGAATAATGGTATTTATATTCATTTAATATAATTTAAGATCCATATTGGCTGCCATAATCAAACTAAGACAATTTGAAGCAAACCTCACAATAAGTGAAATTGTTTCCTTATAATTAATTCCTTTGTTTTATGTATATCCTTTAGTTACAAAGCATGGTTTATATCGTTCAATAATACCATTGGCCTTTAATTTTATTTTGAGAATCCATTTATTCTCAATAGCTTTTTGCCCTTTAGGGAGATCTATGAAGTCCCATACTTAATTTGAGCTTAAGGAAGAAATTTCTCCTTCATTATTTTCATCCAGTTTTCCTTATTATGTTTAAAAAAGAGCTTCATTTAATTACCTTGGCTCATCTTTTCTTTATGGGATAATCATATGAATTTTTCCTTCAATTTCAAAACTGAGGCTAGAGAATATTCCATGATTACTTTAACATATTTAGGATTCATCAAAAACAATTTCATCAACATCTTGATTACTTCCACTTAGATCAGACATTACAAGGAAATTTTCAATGAGTGGAAACACGAATTGATCTCAAATCAATTCTTTATTTTCTGTATTACTCCCACTCAGATGAAGTCTCCTTAATTGGTTCTCCATAACATAATCATTTTGATCAAATGTCTCAAATAAGGATAAGTCTTTTTCTATTTCCTTGCCTTGAGAAATCATTCTTTATGAATGTGACATCTCATGATTCAAATTTAATTAATCTTCATTGTTTTGTTCACTTATGAACATATATATCCTTTTGAGAGTTCTGAATATCTAATAAAGATACTTTTCTTTCCTCTATGACTTGATATCCTATATTTATGAGACAAATCATGAATAGAGATAGCACAATCCCAAGGCTTTAAGTTTTTTGTGTCAGGCTTTCAAGCTATCTAGAACTCATACAGAGTACACGTAACTAATTTTGTGAGCATTTAATTAAGTAAATAAGTGGTTGTTAGCTAAAGATCACCCCAAAAGATTATTAGTAAATTTTCTTATGCTATCATGGACCTAATCATTTCTAATAGCATTTTATTTCATTTTTTAGATATGTCATTTTGTTGTGGGATTTGAGGATAGTTAATTGCCTTTCTATTCTTTTTTCATCAAATAACATTATGAACTTATCAGACGAATATTCCTGTTCTCGAGAAATCCTCAATACTTTATTTTGTTATTTAATTGATTTTCACCAAATTTATATATTTTATTAAGCAATTAAATGCTTCTGATTTGTGAGAAACCAAATAGATATGACTATATCGAGTATAATCATCTATAGGAGTGATGAAACACATAATCCCAGGTCTTGCCTTTATATTCGTTGGATCACACATATCAGAATGAATTAATTAGAATGGATGAATAGCTCGTGTTTCCCTTTACAAATGACTTTTCTTTTACCATTTTACAAGTTAAATAATGTTTAGATGTAAGTAAATCTATTCAATTGAAATCATCTAATAGGCTTTCTCTTGCTAATCAATTTATTTGATTTTGACTAATGTGATGTAGTCTAGCATGCCATAAAATAGCATCAATATTAGAATTACTAGATGAAGCAAATAAAAATAACTAGCATTATTACTTGCATCGGTAATATATAGGGCAATAAAACCATCTAACAGAGTACCATGACCATAATAAATGTTTTTGAGTTCCACTACTATAGAATATATATTTAAACCAAGTTTAAGTAATACCAATATAGATACAATATTCCTTCGAATCTTTGGAGCATATAATACTTCATGTAAGATTATAGAACAACCACCATGCATAACTAATTTATATGCACTAATCCCTTGTTCAGCAACATTTAACTTGTTTTCTACATAAATGTTGAACTAAGGGAGGTTCCAATCTTAATTTTGATGATAAAAAACATAATTTTTACTAAAAATTTAAGTTTATGATGTAAAATTTAAAGATACGTGTATTTCAAAATGATTTCATTTAGAAGCTTGAAGTTTGAAGAATAAAAATAAAGTTAAATGAAGAATAAAAGATACAGAAGCTACAAGATCTTAGTTAATTTATTTAAATATATTTGTAAGCTTTACTTATTGCCCAATTAATCTAGGAGTTCAATTTTTATCATGCATTGCATATACTTTTTAAGAGTGGTATAAAGTTTTATAACATAGTTATTGAATCATTTTGATTATTCATATGTTCTTAAATTATATTTTAAATCTTGATTGAACTCTTATTCAATGTTTGGATAGTTAAGAATTGTTTTAGTCATTTGTTTGCAATTTTAAAGTTGAAATTCGTTTGGTTTAAGCTCTTTTGTTGACATACCTCAAATATATCTAAATTTGAATTATCATCATTCAATATGATTTTTCAGTACTCAAATTATTTTTCATTGCTTCAAAATTATCATACGCATTTTTCCTAAGGTATCAAGAGTGCTTTAGAATTTTATAATACTTTTTCAAGCACTCAGAATGTTGATTGAAGCTCTAAGAGTTTAGATTATTTAAAGTTGATTCTAACAACTCTTTATTTTCTTTTTGAAATTAAACATCTAACTTTGGTTTCTAAACAGCTAGGGCTGCTATTAAAACTCTCTAAACATTTATTAATCCTACACACAACGTCTTTAAACACTTTTACTATTTTTAGAAGCCCTGGAAACAAGATTAAAAGTAAAAAAATTCATCCAAACTTTAAGGCTATCTCGTTTTTCACTGTTACCTCCTTTCTTCACTATTTTGATTTAATTTCATTCATTTATATCTTAATCTATTTTTGTTTGTGCAAATTTATTGTTTTCAGTTACATTACATGTTTAAAAATTTTTTAATCATAGTTTCGTATTTTAAGGTGTTTATTTTGATAAATTAGAACTTGAACTCACTTATAGCACAAACCTGTTTTTGTTTTCTCTGTTTTTACTTTAAATGTGATTAGTTTTGGCTATCTAGATTAATTTTTGAATGTGCAATTTGTTGTTTTTATCTTGTTCAAGGTATCAAGATTGTCAAGGTATTTATGTTTTGATTTTTAGGCCTTATACTTTTTGTTTAGACTCCAAATTCACATGTTGCCAAAAATTGTCCAGTTTTGTATACTATAACATTTATTCGTATATTTGGACAATTAAATCAAAATTGATTGTTTTTAAAAAAAATTTCTATTTTTTAAGTCCTCAAGAGTATCATTGATCATTTAGGTGAATTTTCATAGGCTTATTTATTTGTTTGAAAGTAATTACATTCATATATATCAAAACTGTCTGGATTTGTTTCATTTGATTTTTAAGATTGTGACTCATCATTCATACACATTTTTAGTGCACCAAATCTATCATATTAAGTTTTTTTAAACTTTCAAGAGTGTCATTGATCATTCATATTAATTGTGAAAGCATTAGATCCCTTAGTTTAATTGAACTTTAAGTGAAATACATCTTTAAGTGTATTTGGTTTCTTATAAAGGGGATTACTAAATTGTTGGGTTGGTTAAGTGTTTCAAGACTTCTCTTTGATAAATAAAGATTTGTCAAAAGGTTGCTCTTCACCTTAAATAAGAAGATTGTGCCGTGTCTAAAGTCCTCTTTATCTCAAAAAGATTCAACCTGTAAAGGCTCCTCTTTGCTTTAAAAGATTTATCTTATAAAGGTTTCTCTTTATCCTAGAAGAAGATTGTATTTGTTTTTTAGTTATGAGTTAAAAAAAATCCGAAAAGTAGTCGAAGAGGAGATATAATCTATCTTTGCGGTAGGTGAACTTCTTTAAAACTTTGTGTCTTTCTCTTCCCTTTACTCTTTTCTTATTGCTTATTGTATGATATAGTTATTAGGTTAATTGTTATCAAATTGGCATACACATTTGCTTATCATATTAAATTGAATTAGTTTAGGTGGCAAGTTTAATTAGTCAAGAAAATTCCAATCACTCAATTCACTCCCCTTTTGAATACCTTTAGGGTTTACAAATTGAATTTATGATATAACCTTCAAATTTTTATTTTTAATGTTTAATTCCATGTTAATGTGAATTGAATCTATGGTAAGCCTAGTGAGACAAACTCAACTTGATAAGCCTGTAAAAATGAATATTCATAGGTTAAAGGTTTTTATGGAAAAGACATCATGCACTCATTTCTTTTAAATAAAAGAGTTAATAGTATTAAAAAATATCACTTATTTTTCTTAATAAGAGTAATTATAAGAACTTAGCTTAGAGCACCTCCCTTTTACATAAGCAATCATTATTTGAAGTGTAGTTAGACTTTGTACTATCCTTAGTAGAATTTAATCCAAACTCTACTATATAGGTTAACTTATAGTTAAATCCTACTTAATTTGACTTACCTTTCTTAAGTAATTATACCTTTTATATGGGTCTAAAACATGCAAGCCTATAGAAGATTGATAGGTGCTTTAGAGCAACTTAGGCTTGCATGTTTTAGACCTATTTCAAAATTTAGACACTTTAGAATCATTAGCCTCTTGAACTTATAACTTCAGGTTTACTTATGTCTTACATGTGGTATAGCCCTGCTCAATTTGGAGAAAGCTTCTCCTAATAATTCCTCATTTTTAAGAATTCTGACTTTCATAAAATTAGGTCACAAGTTTAGAGATCTTGTTATCTTGTCTTATAGGAATTTAACTATCTAACTATTTTTTGATATACTTTACTTTTTATGCTTGTGACATCCATGCACTCTTCATTAGCTGAAATTCTAAGTGCAGTTGGTTGTCATTTATTTTTAAATTACTTTGAATATTTTATTTCCTTGTCTCTTATGAATTAAACTTTCTAACCCTTTATTAGTATACTTCATTTCTTATACTTGCAACATTTATGCATTCTTCAATTAAGTTAAATTCTAAAAATATTTAATATTTCCTTGTAGGTTATACGCGCGTACTCTTAGATTTGGTAGGAATTAAATATTTAACTCTAAAAGCAAGATTAAAGGTTGTTTTTAACCTTTTTCTAATATGTCCATAATATATTATAGCTTTTTTTAGCCTACATGCTTTCAACATCCTCGACTATAATTTTTAAACATTGTGATATTTTTCTATTTTATGACTTTAGTTAGTCTATTAGTTTATGAGTATGCAACACAAGTTAAGCAATTCTTAATTTCTAACATTTTACAAAAATTTCTAAATGTTTATTGTATGTAAGTATTATTAGTGGAATTCTGTGTCTACTTATGAAATTCTTTTTCAAAAAGCATTTTAATGCTTTTTCTATCACATTATCCAGGGTTTTTACTTCTACCCACCTTATTCTACCCACCTTATGAAGCATTCCACCAAAAGTGTAAAAATCCAAGTTGTCTTATTGTAAGAGGAAATAAGGGTGACCTTCCCTAGTAGGCTCCATATATCCCTTTTTGAATCTTAGTAAAGACAAAATGTATTTTAGCCTTATGGATTAATCTTAAATATGACAGGTGAAAGAGCTATTGAAAAATTACTCATCTATAATAGAATATTTTAGGCCTATAATAAGAACTTTTTTGCCTTCTTTTGGTCTTCCGATAGTTTTTTCTTTTATAAAACTTTGATTAGATATATCTAATTTTCTTCGATAATAGCTATTTAATTGATCTGGTCAATATTGGCTCTATCTACTCTTCATAAAAGATCCTTTAAGTTGTGAGACCGTTTTTCGTTCATATTCTTTTATAGGTAATTAGTTTGTAATTTTTTTCTCCAGGTATCGACTTGATGTTTACATGTATATGTAATTTCATTTGCCTAAAATTTTCTTTGGAATTTATCTACTTACCTTTTTTTTACTCATTAAATTTCATTGAGTTGATTTATTATAATTTTAAATCCATCCTGATGGTTATAGACCTCATTTGAAGTTCGTAGGCCAACTTTAACATATATAACATTGCTTTATATTGAACCTTGTTATTTGATGTTTTAAATTGATTTTAAACTACATATTGTATTATTATTCCTATTAGCCCTTCCAAATATATCCCTGCACCACTTCCTTTGTCTCTCATTTCACCATCTATATTCATTATCCATATCGAGTTCTCATTATTATATGTAAAGTCACCTTGATTTTCCTTCTTTTCTTTCAGAGATGTTAACATTTGGAGTTCAAATTATGTTATAACTTGTGATTTCAAGGAACTTTTTAATTCTACATGATGTTAAACTATCCTAATTTAGTCGATCATTTAACAAGTTTCCTGATATATCATATTTTTGAAGTACACTTTAATGAGAGGTCTATAGATATGTTGATAGTGTAGGCCTAAAATAAGTTCTCAATCTCCTCATAGTAATGATATGTAAGATGTTTTTTTCAATCTTATGTAATTTAACTCTAGGCCATATACTAGCTTACGCATATAATATATAAGCCTTTAGGTGTTCCCTTCCTTCATAACTAGAGCATAATTGAGGGATGCATCTAAGAAAATTATATAGAGATATAGTGGCTCTCTTGATTTTAAGGTTTATAACAATGATGGACTTTTCCAAGTAATCCTTTAATTATTCCAAGGCTTATTGACACTTTTGGCTCGACCTTAATCATGTAGGCTTTCCAAGTACTTTGAAAACTGGCAAGTATTGATTGACAAATCTTGAGAGGAACCTTAATAAGCATGTTACCCTATCTATTAATCTTTATATTTCTTTCACATTTCTTGGTGCTTCCATGCATAAGATAGCCTAAACTTTATGTGGAATAATTTTTATTTTTATATAGGTGACTATAAGTCTAAGGAACTTATTTGTCTTTACTCTGAATTTTCATTTTTTAAGGTTGAGTTTTATGTCATATTTTGGTAGGGTTGTTAAGCATTTTTCCAAGTCAGCAATATGATCACTTCCCATATATTTTTACAATAATATTATTACGTATGCTTCCATATTTCTCTATAACTGTTTATGGAAAAGTAAGTTTATTAACAGATGATACATTGCCTCTATATTCTTTAGGCTAAAAGGTATGACTCAATAATAATAAATACTCTTGTATACAATAATGGATTCATTTTCTTCGTCTGTCTTTTTCATCTTAATATGATTATATCTCGAGTACATATTTATGAAACTTAAAATTTAATGACCTAAAGTAACATCCACCAATTGATTTATTTTTGGAATAAGAACTATTTTTTATGCATACCTTGTTCATATATGAGAAACCCACATATATTTTGCAATTCCCATTCACTTTATTGACTATAACTACATCAACAAGCCACTTAGAATAATCTACTTCTCTAGTGAAGCATCTATCTAAAAGTTTTGGTCACTTCCTTTTCTATGGCTTACTACCTTTCTTTTATGAAATTACTTTTCTTTTGATTTATTTGTCTGAAGAGAGAGTCCACTTTTAGTTTATAGGAAGTTTCTTCCATTCTCACCTTTCGCTTACTAAGTGGACTTCGTGGGAAAATGTCCAAGGGTTAAAGCAAGGATCTATTTAAGTCTTCCTCTACAGTTTCTTCTATGCTTACCTCAATTTTAAGTGTCTTAGAGTCTTTATGTTTTCCAATTATAACCTACTCAACTTTGTTTATTTAGATCTCCTTTAATCTTTTTTTTTTCAGATCCCTAACATTTAATTCTCCTACCCTTATTGTGCATGAAATATTATTCTCTTTTAAGGCTATAATTTATCATTATTTCACCATTTCTTGGTCTCCATTTAACTCAACTACTCTATTCAAGGTTAAAAATCCCATTACCAATTAGTAAGATGATAGGATTATTTGTTATGTGTAAAGGGATGGCCTAGTATTTATGACATTATATGTAATGGGTTATTTACTATATAGAAAATTTTCATGCTAGATATCTATGTTAACCTTATCCCTAATGACATGAACAATGATATCTTCCCTTGAGTGTAGATTTGATCTTTCCTAAAACTAAATAGAGGTGACGTCTTAGTTTTTAGCCTATCTATTAAGAAACTCGTCTATTTGAAGACAATATAAAACAAAATGTTAAAGAAGCTTTCTATATCTACCAATATTCTTTTGACCAGCAAATTGAATATTGACAAAGTTACAACCATATTGTCTTTATGAGGGTGGATCAAGGCCCTATTGTCAATTTCCTATAACGTGATTGTGAATACCTTTATTCCTTTTCAAAATCCAATTTAAATAAAGTTATTTTGAACATGTTTATTCCTTTAGGTTTTTTTAATCAAGCTTTTCATCATGACTATCTAGTTATCATGCCTTATTTAAATGTGATTTTGACTCTTTATGATCTTCATTAAATAAGG
>JAOXYD010000135.1:8175379-8196730 GCA_028565735.1 Pinacopodium congolense
AATCAGCCTAAAAATTATGGATTAATCAGGCATAAGTTCGGTTCATTAGGTATAAGCTGACAAATCTAATTGGTTTGTCCACCTTAAATTTTTCCCTTGAAGGACACTTGTATATGTTTTTCCAACTTTTGGAGAAACCATTATTTCTGTCACCATAATATGAGTATCATATGTTCGGATCTTGGAAAAATGGGAAGCCATAGTATTATTATCTGACAGCGAAGATAAATCATTTTCTAGGAGTTCATAAGTATTATTATCGCACTGGTTCAAGGTAATAACTTGTGGGATTTAATAAGATAATGACAGCAAGAAGAAAAGTCACTAGCGAGATTTTCCTAAAAAATTATAACAGAAGAAAAATGAAGTGAAGAACATGACTGCAATAAAGAGTAGTTGAAGGATTGTGACAGATATGCTCTAGGATGGAATTACGGTTTCTGTCGAGCACCTAAAAAAGGAGGGGCCTCTTCTCCACTCTTTTAAAAACTACGTAGTCTTCGATCGCAACTCGTCCGTCAGTCACTATTCCTTGCACTTTTAAAATTGTGATTCTTATTTTGCTTTAATGACATGTTTCTAAATATTTTGAAGCTCATTTTAAGGGCGAGTGCTACTTTGATGTTGACACTTGACTTGTTGGGACTCAAGGCACGCAAGTATTGGTTAATATTACAACAGGCATACAAGAAGTCACAGTAATTGTAAATTTTGACAATTTTTTATACGAAAATACTAAAATTTTGGTGGATCAAGAAGTTAAAAGAAAATCAAGGCATCCATCAGTTTTTTAAGTAAAAATACTCCGGCACTCAAGTCAATAATAATTCGAAATTTTTTTGTTAATAAAGCAATAAAAAATGAAAAATCTTATCTTAATTATTTACATGTTTTTATAATAAGTTTCCAAAAAAGATGGGTTTTAATGCATCTCTAATTGTTCACTAGACCTTAAATAATGGATAAAGGTAAGGAAATCATGATTATATTCATCAAGAACTTTTTTTTTTTTAATTGATGCTCTCCTTACTATATTCATCTCTTCTAAATTTATCCCCATTAAATTTATCCTTATAAAGTTAATCTCTACTAAATTATGTTAGAGTTTTCCAGCTATAAAGTTGAAAATTTATTAATTGCACTAAAAGAATTAAAGTTTTATACGAAATAAATATAAATAAGGAATCTAAATAAATGATCTAATTAAGTGGGATGTTTATTGAGGATAATGGTATTTCATCAGTGTGGTGTGGGTAAGATATTTATTTATTAGACTTATGATTAGAGAACATAATAAAAGTTACTTGTAAGTGTATTGCTATATCTCCTACACCTATCATATGTAAGTCTTAAAGGTTAAAATACCTGACTGATTAAGAGCTTTAAGCAATTGGAAAAGGGATAGATAGTTCTACTGAGAGAAAAAATTTTGCAAGAGCTAAGACAAAGAGAAAGAAAGAAGCACAGTGTCAAAACTAAGAGAGGTGCAAGCAGGAACATGTTACAGGCAAGAGAATGAGGTGCTTCCTCAAGCTTTTAGATAGTCCTCATCCTACAAAATGGATACCAAAATAGGTTTGTTTTGCATTACCTTTATTGACACATTTAATGGTATATCTTGGTTAGCTTAAAAGCTTTAAAACATGTTCTTACATTTGGTATTAGAGTCATTGCTATATTTATATGATTTAGACCAAGGTGCTAATTTCTTCATAAAGAAAAATAAATAGATTTGACTATTTTTCATATTTATATAATATTTTTGCTGCTTTTATTGGGTTTTGCGTATAGATATAGAGGAAAGATGGTAAAAAGGAGAAAAAATAGCATTTTGCAGTGATTTTTTTCTTATGAGAAACCACTGAAATTTAGTTTTAGAACCATTCAAATTTTCTTTTTGTTTAGCTCCCACATTAGGATGGAGAGGATGCAAGGTGGACACATGGCATCCATCTGGCATGTTTATGTGATGAATGTGGACTATACATAAGGCAGGTGTGGCATCAGTGCATGTGGGCACGCATCTAGCATATGGATAGTATATACCCTACACATCTGGCAATGCATGGGATAGCACTCATGTGCCACACACTGTAAGTTTTCATATACATTAACGTCACCTGTTGACATCAACTCGTTACAAGACAAAAAATAAAAAACTTAAAATTCTAAAATTTGCAAAATAATCCCTTAAGTTATTTTGAATCTTTTTTAGGTGTTTTATAGATGTATAAAGTTAAGTTTAAATTATATTAGATTTATTACATTAGCAATAACTAAGATTTAACTTTAAAAAGTTCTAAATCAAAGTTATAAAAACCACAATTGAGTTAGTTTTCATGCAATTAGCCTTATATGAAATTTTGAGATGTGCATAAAGGTATTATTTAAAGGAAAGTCATTGCTTAAGTAATCTTTATATCAATAAGTGGTAGAATCATGAGAATTGATAGTCTATACTTTGACCACGTTTATATGAAACCTATAAGAGTTTCATCATATGTTGGATGAGATGCTTAGTATAGATACTATTAATGGTTTTTAGTGTCATTATTATCATATAATTATATTGATGATATAATACATTATTGATTTGACATTCACCTCTCAGTGAATAACAATAGTATTCATCATTAAAACCTTCATTGGGCTCAACGTCAAAAATTAGAAATAGGATGTGAAGTTTGCTTTAAAGATAGCAAATATCAACATAGTCATAATTAAGGAAAAGTCATATGTTCCCACATTATCAAGTACAAAGGTTGAAAGAGCAACTTATATTGTTGGGAAATGTCAAACAAGATATGCTATTTGATTTTAAGGAGGCCCATTCCTAATCATCTGCTTAGTGGACTTCTAGATATAAATATTACTAGCGAGTTTCTTAATAATGCATCTCAAAGGTATAGAGTCTCTTATAAGGTTAAAATTGGCACTCTGTTTAAAGAGATTTATTCTATGAGATATGAAAAGGTAGGAAGAGTCAGAGAGGACATCATTAGGATGGTGCACATATAGAGTAAGCTTAAAACCCTATATATTATCATTCTTGATGCTTGCATTGTGTACCAAAATCTTAATACTCTTCCTATAGAGTTTGGTATTTTGGTCACCATCTGCAACTCTCAAGATTAGGCTTAAGATCTAAATTCATAGTTACTCATTATGTTGCTAAGGAAGGCAAAATAAAAAGCATAAATTCATAATTGCTCATTATGTTGCTAGGGAAGGCAAGCTAAAAAGCATTACTTAAATAACTTTAGTTGCCACTAGGCCAAAAACTAAATTCAAAGCCATAAAGGCCAAAGGTAAGTCACTTCAATAAACTCAACCTAAAATTTTTTTATTAGACCAGTGATGGCAAGGCATATGGTAATGTCATAAAGAGTTTAAAATTCTTCTTTTATAAGAAGTTCTTCTATAAGAAGAAGGTCTATAAGAAGTAGATTACATGAATATAGAATTTGAAAAGAAAGATAAGAACAATCATAACAGCTTGGCTTATGTTCTTCATAAATCTAATTTTATTATAGCCTCATCTAGTCCTTCGTGACTAGATAATGGAGCTTCTACTAATGTTTCTTCCATAATGTATGGGTTTATAACAAGGAGATAATCTAATAAATATGAGTTAAAACTAATAGTAGATAATTATGAAGAAGTAAATGTAGAATTTGTAAAAGTTTTGTGTTTAAATCTAGACACTAGATTTAAAAATATTTTGTGATAAATTTTATATATTGCTCCTTAGGTGAAATTTGATTCTTGTATCTATTTTGAATGAAGAAGGTTACATTTTATGATAAAAAAACTTTAGTATAAAATTTATCTTTTGATGTAAATATATAGGTATAGCCTTCTTGTCATATCATTTATATATAATGTATCTGGCTCTTAATAATTTTTATACTTTTTCTTATATTATTGTAAAGATCTTTAGTAAAAGACTTCTCATAACGGATAAATTATACATATCATCACATAAAGATTAGACCATATCTCTAAAGAAAAATTGGAGAAATAGATAAAGGATAATATTCTTACAACTATTGATTTTGCATATTTAGAAATAAGCATTGATTATTACAAAAGTAATATGATAACAATAAAAAATAAGAATTCCAACTACAATTTTAACTCTTTAGAAAATATGTATGTTAACATATGCAATCCTTACTCACTTATTATTTATGGATCTAAATATTTTATGGCTTTCATTGATGATTTTCCTGATGTGGATATACTTTCTTAATTAAAGAAAAGTTTGAAGTACGTAACAACTTCAAGGTCTTTAAGATTGAAGTTAAGAACTAGTTGGAAAAATCGATCAAGAGTTTTAGCTAATCATAGAGGTGAGTATTATGACAAACATGAAGTTTTCAAATAAGTAAAGGGTCAATTTTCCAAATACTCAGAAAATTATGGAATAATAGCTTAGTTTATTATTTCAGGTACTTTTGAACAGAATGATGTGGCCAACAATTAAAATTACACCTTAAATGATATGATGAGGAGTATATAAAGTACGATTAACCTTCTGGAGTATCTTTAGGGTGAGGCTATAAAGATTACTTTATACATTATAAATAAGGTCTCAAGCAAATTAGTACCTAAAACATAGTTCGAGTTATGGAAATCACAGAAACTATCTCTCACTCATCTCCATGTTTAAGGCTAGATAACTGAAGTACGTTATATAATCCTTATAAAATTAAATTGAACTCTCGATCCACTTGTTGTTATTTTTTAGTGTTGGTTCTATATGGCATCTAAGAGGGAGGTGAATTAGGTTATAAAATTCTTATGCAAAGCAAACAATACTTTAACAAAGATTGAGAAAGTTAGACAAAAAAGTATTAAAATGCACAAATAAAATGAAGTAATTTTATAATATTTAATAAGAGATGAGAACGAAATAAAAATAAGAATTTCAACGTTTACAACTTACAAACTCCTTTTGAGGTTCACAGATAACCCTCTTGTTCTTTTAAAACTGAAGAATAACGTTATCACGTTCCTTTTGAAGGCTCAAGAACGTGAAAAATAATGCTCAAGGTAGCATAATAACAAGTCTCACAAAACTTTCTTCACACAAGAATAAGAATGACTCAAAACACTTTCTCAAGACATAAAATAATTCAAAAGTTTCTCAATGTCGCTCAACATCATTTCTATCTTGGTAATCCTCCAATTTATAGGACTAATTAAGATTAATTAGTTGTTTTATCATATCTCTAACATTCATCTTTTCATTAATGCTTATTACCGTTGTAAAATATGACCATTCTTGATCTTTTGTTGCATAATCTTCACATTCGATTGAAAGATAGCTGACATTCAGTCGACTGAACTTTTATTTTTGCTCACTCAGTCGACCAATACATGGATAAGGTCAACTGATCTTTACTCTTGCTCCATTCGGTCGACTAGTGCCCATTTGATCGACCGATCTTTTAAGGCTTGATTCATTCAATTGGCCAGTACTCATCCGATCAACCGACCTATGGTCTTTATTCATTTGGTCGACCGTTCTTAAAGTTTCGGTCGACTAATCTTCTTTAAATGTCAGCACTTCAAACTCTTTGCTTTGGTTCACGTAGCCTCCAAACCCTTTTAGCTATTGTACTTCATCTTTATTCTTAAGTACCTATCCTTATAATACACTTAAAAAATATTAGTAATAAAAGTGTTTTGTCATCATCAAAATCAGGTGGAACCTCCTTTGGTTCAACATTTAGGATACTTAGACCACTTTAAAAGCTATAGATTTTGCTATAAAAAGGAAGGATTCAAAATTATGGAATTGTAAACAGTTAAGTTTATAGAATTTAATGTATTTAATGAGGTTCCTCATTCTCATATTTTAGATGGAAATAGTAGTTAGACCATAGTTTTTTTTTTCCATCACCTATTTAATTAAGATCACCTATACAAATAAGGTTAGTAGATTCTAGACTTAGTGCCATTTTAGTACAGAATTAAGAACCAATACAGGCATATGATGAGATTTTACTGGTATAAGATCAAATTAAAAAGTTTTCATTAAGAAGATCCAATAAGATGATGAGACTTGTGATTTTTATTTAATTTCATTGTTTATCTAAAGCATAATGACTATGATATAGGTTATATGATTGATAATCACTTTTATAAAAGATGTTTCTGGTCCTTATACAAATTTATTGTAAGATAAAATAAGAGATAAATATAATCTATAAGATATAATTAGGCACAAGAACATATTAATTTATGTCATCGTAGTAAATTAGTTACCAAAGGTTTCACTTAAAGAGAGGAGGTAAACTTTAATGTCACTTTTTCACCTTGTATCTTCTAAATATGCATTTAGAATGATTATGGCATTAGTAGCTTATTATTTTAAAGCTACATCAGATAGATGTCAAAGAAAGCCTCTGTGGTAGTGAAGGGTGAATTAACCAATTTCTTGAATGGAGACCCTTATGAGGAGGTATATATGGTACAAGCTAAAGGGTTTTAACATAATGATATGATATTCTAGTATGTAAATTGAGGAAATCAATGTATGAACCGAAACAATTTTCTCCTTAATAGTACTTAAGCTTAATGAGGTGATTTCTACATGCAGTTTTATGGAGAATAAAGCTGAGAGATGATTGTACTACAAGATCATAAGAAGTAAGATTATATTTATACTTTTGTATGTAGAAGATATCTTATTTGTATCAAATTATTTGAGCAAAATATATGAAGTTAAATAATTGTTGTCCAAACATTTTAACATGAAAGATCTTAGTAAGGCATCTTTTGTCCTCAATATTTAGATTCATAAAGAAATATCTTCAAACTTTTTATCTAAAAAATACATGTATAGAACGTGTGTTGCAAAGGTTTAATATGAAGATTTATAAATTTTATACAGATCTCTCATGGATAGAAGTTATTTTTGGCATAATGTCTATTAAGAAAAAGACCATGAAGAATGTCCTTTATTCTATTGTGATTCGTAGCCTAATGTATGCATAGATATGTATTAGATCAGATATTACATTCATTATTGAACTATTAGGTAGATATTTGTCTAACTAGGTATAAACTAATGAAATGTGTTATGGTTTAGCTTACACAATTAAAAACTCACTTTTACCCTAAGATCAAATAAAGGCAAGCACATCTCATTAATAAGTAATATAAAATGGTAAGTAATCGAATAACATATTCTACAGGGATCAATATGCAATTATCAAGTCAAATGATACTTAATATTTTAGACAAATAGAATTTTGAATGATGAGAATTTAAAACTTAACTTAAAAAATTGACGAAATACTAAAAATGCAATCTATCATCGAATTACGATTAGGATTTTTCCAAAGATATAAGCCAAATAAGGCTTTGGACTTCAATGTGTTAATCATTTAAACTAGTTGTGTTAAAATGATCTAAGATCTACTTCACTAAAACAAGACACAATCAATGACCAAGGAAATATTTTTTCTCTTTTAAACTAAAATTATCTATTTAATCTATAAATAACTTGAAATAAAAGGCATAAAATCGCAAGAAACTTAAATTTAAGTTTATAAAATCTAAAGTGGTAGACGTGCAAGGTTTCAGGTTTTAATGAAACTATTTTAGAGAAATTTAATTGTCTTAATTCTCATGCAATCACACCAAAATTTGAATTCCATTTGAATTTCCTTCTTGATCAAGGATAATTATAGCATTATCATTATAGCATATTATCATATCATTTTCACGTTTGAGTTCTTTACAACTTCGTACAATTTTAGCTCTAATCACTTTTGATCTTTCTATAGGGGAATTGGGGAGTGGTTCTGATGTAGCTACAGAGATCAATGTAATCAATTATTTTTCTCCTAGACGTCAACTACTTACCTCCCATTTGGTTCTAGGGTTCTTATTTATAGGTCATTCATGGCATACAGAAAGGGCTCATATACCTATAGTAGGATTTGAAAAAGGAATTGATCGTGACTTAGAACCTATTTTTTCCATGACTCCTCTCAACTAATTGAAACAAGAGATCTAATATTTTAAGTAAGAATCAATTGGATTTTACCATACATATTGATTGAACAGGTCATACTTAAACTTAATAAAGTATTCTTTTTATTTTCTTTTCAACTAATTTAGTCTAATCTACTTTTTCTGGCTCATTCTATTTTGGATAGATACAAACCTTGATTATAGTTAGGTAGACAAGATATAAAATAAAATAAATAACTCAAAAATTGGTCTATTGTTATCTTGAATCCACAATAAATTATGCGTATCCATAAGATTGATCTAATCTTTTACATCCCTAGTTTCAAATCATGGGTAGATCCAAGAATCACGACCTCCTTATCTTGCCATTTCTTCTTTTTGATCTTATATCCATATCATATGATCTCATATCAATATTAAATAAATAATAATATCATATTAATCATATAATTCTTATAATTATATATTAACTAAAACAAATATTAACTAAAAAGAAACTTAATAATAATATAAATAATATATTGAATTCTATTATATATAAATAGAAAGTTATATAAAATAACATGAATGAAAATATGATATGAAAAGATGAAAAAAGAATCTTATATATACAAATCATTGTACGTTCAATTTGAATTAGGGATTTCACATACAAAACAAATATGTATTGAAGCATGTAATACAATAAACGTATTACAATAAATATTATTTATTACAATAAGGAAATGAAAAAAAAAAGGAGGATTCAAATTAGAGATCTAAAAACATATCTATTTGTGATGCCAGTATTAAGTACTATATAGTTTGGTCTTTAATAAGTCTATTAATAGAGACTAATCATTTTTTTTCCCAAATGCATTAACATTCCCTTTTTTTTCATTTTTTTATTAATATAAGGGATGAATAAAATTAAAGATATAATTCAATATCTATGATTATTAACCCCCTCCTTTTTTTCATTAAAAAAGAGAAACAATAAAAAATATATTCAAACTCAACAAAATTAGAAACTCGTCTACATTCCTCAAATAAATGAACTCCCATATTAAATTATGAGAAATTAAGTTAAGAGAACCAAAGGGGAAATAAGGCTCAGGAAACAGTATTATATAAGATATTTAAATGAAATACTGCCTTGTAATTTGAGTCTATATTTTGTTTAATACTCATTTTATTAGTTTGTTACTATATTGGTTGCAACTGATTTTAATGAAATATTTCATAATTTGGTTTCGAGTTAGCAACTTTGATTTTTTCCTTCCTTTTTTCATAGATTTGACTTCAAAAATAAAATAGTTGAATGACTACAAAATCCAAATGAGGTTCATAGCCAGGGGTAAAGAGACCTTACTTGAGTAAGGGTAATTTTGAAATATACCAGTTGAGTTTGAATGAGTACTAATAAGAAATTAATTGAGAAAATTTTGTCCTTATTGTTACAAACATTCGAGTCATAGGAAAATAAAAAAATAAATGCAATCGACCCCTCGCTCTTACAAGGAAGATGAAAACTGGCATGTGAAAATAATATATATTTATATATATAATAAAAATATTTAAATGAAATTAAATATTAAATAAATATAAAAATAAAAATAAATAAGCAAAATCCTATTTCTGAATTCTCAATCATTTTCCTTGAATCGGTTGAATGAAATAAGATTTTTTAAAATAAAATAAGGAATAAACAAACCATGGATAAATCCAAGCGACTTTTTCTAAAATCCAAGCGATCTTTGCGTAGCCATTTGCCCTCATCTAATTAGGGAATTGAATTGATTTTAGAAACATGGGTTTAAGTAATCTATTTATTAGTGACCAAAAAATATTATCAAGATGGGTGAATAGATTGACTTTAAAATAACAATGATTCATTATTATTGTTATAAAACAAATTCATATTTTATCTTTATTACCTTTTCTTAATAATGAAAAACAATTTGAAAAATGTGAGTTGGTTACAAGAAATGTCAGTCTTAGAACCTGATTCGACATTAAAAGTATCTTGATTTTTCCTTAATAACCTAATACTTTTGTTTGTAAGTACTGCATATTTGATTCCATCGATAAATATATTTTCTTCCCTATAAGTTCTAGCCTTAATAAAAATGAAAGCTCTTATTATTCATATGTTATGGTATGAATATACCACACCAACTCATTATGTATTGATGATTAGATTCCATTGATTCAAAGCCAATTTCAATAGACTTATGGGAAGGTTCTATTCGTGTACATCTAAAAGGAACTGAACCTACGAATTCGCCAATTAGCAAAATTAATGTCTCCTTGGATAATATAGATTCCAAACATTCATGATCTAAATGTGAGTGAGTTGAATTACTTATCCTTCAATCTATTAGTGAACTATTGTTTATTAGTGAATTATCTCTTCAGAGATTATGAAAAATGTTCCCTTAGAAATATTGTTTTTTTTTTATACTTCGACTCATATTCCCCAAAAGGTGGATCATACTCTAATATTAAGATACAAAGGCTTCTTATTCCATAATAATGAAAGAACTTTTTCACTCTTTCCTATACTAAGGGATTTCACTTAGAAAATAAATTGTTCCATACTATAATAGATTCAGGTCCATAACTATGGATTCCAATGTACAAAATCTTGTACCACTTATCAATGAGGTTTTACCAATTAGTATTACATAAAATAAATCAATTATAGATAGTGATATAATTAAATATACTCTATATTACATGGTCAAAATTCAAGTTGTGTATTTAAAAGAAATTGACCTCTTTGTTTCTCTCATGGTACAATCTTCTTCTAGTTAAGCCCCTTTCTTACTTGAGATTCATAGTCATAAGATTTGATCTTTTAACTATGAAGATAAAGGTCTGAGGCTCATGGTTTCTTTTAACTCATGACTTAAAGATCCACTTAGATGTAAGACTTGTGGTGTTGATATTTGCACTTCTAATCAAGGACTAGAGGATACATATAAACTTAAGATATACAATCCTCTAATTTGTTGAGAATAAGATATTAAATTTTATTAGTAGTGTTAATGATAATTTAATAGTTCATGGTGCATATCCTTTTGATAAAATTTTCTCAAGGGCATGACGTTTCAAGCACGAGAGACCTTTATACTATCCATTCACACCAATTTGTGAATTTGAATCCTTATTTTACATGCATACCAATTTATGAATTTGAATCCTTATTACTTACATGCATACCAATGTGTAATGTTGAATCCTTATTACTTGTGTTAATGGATCACCCTTGTATTGGATGGTCATCTTTTTTATCTATGAGATGATGTTGCCAAAAACTTTGGTGGGTGAGCTAATAGGCTAGTAAAAAGCAAAATTAGAGGGATCAGAGTTATTCTAGAGACCTACTTTGATGCTAAGTTAATAACAACCTAGGAGCATTCATACGAGAGTTTAAAATAGTTTAAAAAAAGAGCAAAATAATTGTTACCCTATGATTAATAAGTTTTTATAGCGAATTTTCTAAAAATAATGAATCTTAATGAAATTATAACTCTCCAACATTTAAATCTCAACCCAATCCATCCTATTAAATATAATTAAAGAGATAATATTTGTATTATTAAGAACTCTAAGTTCCTTTTAAGAGAAAGAGTCTTTTTAATGATTTTTATTCATACATGATTTCTCTAATTCTCGTTAGGTTCATCCTCCTTTTTTTTTTTTGCTTTTTTCTGCCAATGCCTGCTTTTCTTGTAAGGTTCATCTTTACACATATTAGACTTTAAGACATAAAAACATATCCTAGAGTGCTTTCCCTATCCCATCAAAACTTATAAAACCAGCAAAAAGAGTATTTAGTCTATATAAGTATACAAAGTGTATATGAAGATGAGATGTTTCTATATGCACAAGAGATTATGTAAATAGCCATTTATTGAACTAAATGTACTTATATTGTACAATTTAAAATTTAACTTATAGGTTTAATTATGAATAATATAATCATAAATATAAATACAATGTCGATTAATTACATAGTTAATTCAACATACATGAATTACATTAACATATATGAAATTTTCTTAGGGTTGTCCATTAATTATTTTGTTTTCATCACTGCAGTGCTGGTCGCTTAAAATTCTGACTGACACGGTAGGAAAGGATTTTGGGCTCATCCTTACACCTTTGAGACTTTGAAGAAGAGCCAACAAACCCAAAAAGATTCCAAAACCCAACTGCAGCCGATTGGATGGGACCTACAATTCGGCAGATTAGTCGATTAATTCTCTAGCGACGGATGTTACGGTAGTCTCGGTGGCGGGGTAAAATTAGCCCATTTTCTTCAAACTCACTGATCGCACCAATCCCCCACTACTTTAACTACCATGCTTGAGATTATTATTATTATTATTATTATTATTATTATTATTATTATTATTATGAAGAATTGTGTAAGACCAAATCATTTTGGCTTTTGCTTCTTTTTTTTTCGTGGTTATGATTATTTGCTCGCATTATATGCCTATAGATATTGGGATTAGCAGTGGGAGTATTCTAATTTATGGGATTACTCAAGTTAAAGCTGCTTCTTACCATTTTTCATTCGATGGCCATAGGAGTTAAAAGAGACGAGGGCACTCGTAACTTATGCTAGTGGCATTATATTGCTTTGGGGACAGAATAACCATTGCAGAAAATTTGGTTGGGAAAGTTTTCTTAGTTTAATATACAATGGAATGCAATGGCTAAGTGTTCAATCTCAATGGCCATCATGTAGTGCTTTATGAGGATAAAGAATGATGGAACCCCAAATCTTTTCTTGAAAGTTCTATGCAAAAAAGGGCTAAAAGATAAGGGCATGATAACCCCAAGCAGCAATTCTTGCACCCTCTTGTTAACTTACAGATGGCTAAGGTTTCATATAGATCACAAAGTGTTTCCAACTTCCCCTCTTCTTTTTCCACGTTGACATAAAGCTGTTTGATCCCTTCAAATGTAAGTTCATCACACTTAACCAAGATCCTATCTAACTTGATGATAAACTTCCTTATGATTTCAAGAGCTCCAGGAGGCCTAGCAGTGGAGAACACCTCAATATGAATTTTTGTTGGAAGCAATTGGAAAATGTCATAGATTTGATCTTCAAAACCACGTGCAAGAGTCTCACCAACCTCATCCAATACAAACGTCTTAATACAATCTGGATGGAGCGATTGCCTTCTTAACATGTCAAATACATGGCTAGGAGTACCAACACCCCCAGGCACACCAGCTTTAAGTATATGCGAGTCCTTACGGACACTTGTTGCACTTACACTAGCATGAGCTTCCACACCCAGAGATTCACTCAGGGCTTGCATAACCTTCTCAATCTGCAGTCCAAGCTCCTTAGTAGAAGTCAAAACCAGTACTTGACATTGGATCATATTATAATCAAGTTGCTAAAGTATCCTTAAGAGAAAGCTACTGCTTCCCCTCTTCTGGATTGCACCTACTATATTACATCAAGAACCTTGCAAAAAGGAACAATTCCCCTTGGCTGAATTGCAGAAGGCTTCTCAAAACCATAAACATAAATGCCTCTTGAAAGGCACTCTTGCAATCCTATTACATCAATGCTGCCATAAACTTCATAATATAAGGTGAAGAAATCTTGCCCTTCAGTGGAAATGACTTCATTCATTTTTGCATCACATTGTCGAGTATCTAACTGTGGCCCCTCCGGTGCTAACCCTGCCATGGCTTTATTTGGATGGTTGTTCTTTGCCATCGAAGAAATCTTGTAACAGCTATTGTACCTTACGAATCTGAGCTGAACCACCAATAGGAGCAACATTGTGGATGCTATTCTTATCCATCTTAGCATTCCTTATACATTTCTAAATGACCTTTATACACTTTCTTAACAAATCTACGTTGAGCTCCTCAAATCTAACTTGGGTAATGGTTGAATAGAAATCACTACCTTCATACAATGAATCGATTTAAATGGAGGTCTGAGCAGTGGATGATAGTGTCCTCTTAGCCCTCTCATATGCAGTTCCCAACATCCTAAGGGCTCTAAGATTTCCACTGATATCTTTCTTGTTCTTCTGCTTGAATGCCTTGGCCAAGTGGCTCCCCATGTGATTATTAAAGATCCTTACCACCAAATCAACAATCAGCACATTCTTTTCTCCAACACCATTTACTTGCTTGTCTAAACTGTAAGTAATAGCAGTGGCAAAGGGTTCGTTGATGATACACATGACATTAAGACTAACAATGATTAGAGTCCTTAATTTCATTTAAGTATTGAACTCCCTTATACATATCAACCACCATGTTGGGCCTAGTTGTCTTTGGACCAAAACACCAAATTTTCTTTGCAAGATCCTTGTCTTTTTCGGTGAAGACTCCAATGGACTCATCCATAATATCTGCACCAGCCTCATCCCATGGAATTTCCTCTGGGTTTCTGATCCCGAAGATAGCCACCAACTTCTGGTCAAAGAGAAGAGTCTTCTCGTCCTTGACCTTAAGTTCACGGTGCTATTCTACTGTCTGTGTACTGTGTTGTATTTGAACATGTAATTCATGTAATCAATGTTGATAAAAGAGTCATTAACGATGATGAGTTCAATGTCGTCTCTCTGAAGAGCGACTCTAGCCACCAAACGACTGATCCTCGAAAATCCATTAGTGCTAATCTTAATCTTAGCTACCATTTGATTAGAAAATGTTTTAAAATCGTGATATTTCTTTTTGTTAGAGAATCGGTGCCCTGAAACACGATGAATGGTCTTGGCATCATTTGTGAGGTTAACGATAGCCAAACGATGTCAAGCGAAGTACTCCCATTTAGAAGAAGAAGAAGAAGGGTTGCTAGGGTCCATTATTTGGGGATATATAGATATGTAACTAGGCAGAGCCTGAGAGTCTCCTTTTGGATACACTAATAGTTGACAATCATTATCACCTTCCGCTAGGACTTTGTGTTTTTTTGGGCAAGTCTTCCCAGAGTTGCCTCAATCTTCAACTTCCCTACTTGCCTCTTCAACCTTCTTTCCTAATATTCCTAACATGTCCCTCACGGTCCGCATCCTTTCTTTGAATAATAAGGAAGCTGAAGATGACCCCAGAGAAGAAGAAATGTAGGGATTACATCCATCGAAACAAACATTTCTTCTAATATCATAACTATTGCTCAACTAAACGGGGCTCCAATGAAGTGACTTCCTTGCGAATCCATCACAGTTGGCAGCTTGCAACTGCAATTTCGATCTAGTGACAGGGGCGACTTTGTTCGACTATACGTTTGGAACATCATCTGATTTCAAATCTTTGAGAGTAATAAGTGATTGTAAAAATTGATGGAGTAAATTTTTTAATTCTCTTAATTCTTTGTCCTGTTTATCGATTCTACTATGATTCTCTAACAATAGCTTCTCATATTGTTTTTCGCTCTCTAACAAAATCTTCATGCTCTCTTTAACCCTTTGCCACTTTCCACCATGCTAAGGTCGCCTAGGTTTGACCCCTCTAATACCAATTGTTATGAATTAAATTTGAAAAAAGAAAGGATCATCAAGAATAATCGAGAATTAGGGAGGAAGAGAAAATCAGAGACGAAAAAACTCTATTTTACTCATCCGTTATCATTCCTACTCTATTACAATAGTATAAAGGGCGCTCCTCCTATCAGATAGAGCCACGTATGACATTATTATAGTATAATTGTGATTAACTTTGTGTTAATAACAGTGTCAAATGGTCTGCTTTCTAATATGCGGTTGTCTTTTGAGTCATTCTGTCTCACACATTCTTTTCCACGCAACACCGCGAGAGCATTATGATATTCAAATTCAAGGTTGTTTATATTCAGACATTTGGTAAGAGAATGTTTAGTTGGATTGTAGATTATAATTTTTTTTTGTGGTTGTTATATTTTTGTATTAGTTATAATATTTTCTTTTCAATTTTTATATTGTATTAATGTATTTTTTTATCGATTTTTATATTTATAAAATCAGAAAATTAAAATTAAAAATCAAAGCCTAACTAAACAGGGGTAAAGTTGTAATCAGCTACTTGTCACGTAGAAAGAAATGCCCATATATTGACCTGAGTATAATATACTTGGAAAAAGGATGTCTTATTTTGTATAAAAACCTGCAAATGTAATTTTTCAGAGTGTTTTACCGGGTGCACATTGTTAATATCTCCTTTTTCTGAAATTGAAGCATTTAATGGACAAAGATCTCGACCTAAGAGGAAGAAATCAAGGCCGAAGGTAATTGTGTATATACCTCTACTCTGGGCCGTGCTTAGTTATGCTGACCCCAACAACGTATGTCTTAGAAAGAAAGCATTTTGGTGGTTTCTATAGCTTATTACTGGATTGTTTTCAGGCTCAAATAATGCTTTCTGGAAATGAATATCGACAAATGGAGATAACTATTTCCCAAACATCAAAATCTAATATGTCATCTGAAAATGATGGGGCTATTATTCCTGTAAAAAATGATGAAACCCTTTATAGCAAATCCAGTGACCAAATAAGCTCTCATCAACTACTTAATACGGATAATAATCCCCCTACTATTTCCTCGTTTGAGAATCCAGCTGAGGAAGTTATTAAACATGATTCTGACCATCTTGAAGTCTCCGTCACTGCAAGTGACACTGACACTCGTATGTCTACTACGAATGGCGCGGTTCTCAATGAGACCCAGAAAATGTCTTTTCCGTGGAACAACCTTCCAAAGACCCAGAAAATGATAAAGAAGATAATGCAGCTCAAGATATGAAGTTAAGAAATGCTGATGTTCATTCAATATTTTACCGAGAGGGATCTCAAATAGTAAACAAGGAATCGCCTGATAAAAGTGGAACTCCATTGAATGATGTCCGTCGTAAGGTTAAACCTCTTGTTGATAATAAGGAGCATAAAACTGATAATTCTCCTGTAAAATTGCAGGAGCAACTTAATGAGGTAACTTTTCTGTACCAAAGATTGCTAACTGCTACTGATATATTTTAAAATATTTACTACAATTTTAACCGTATAACAGAAACAGCTGTTTGGTTCATGTCGCCTTTCCCTGTTACTGATTGATTCATTTAGTTGTTTTTAGGCTCAAGTACTGCTTAAGACTGCAATTTCTACTAGTCAGTCAAAAGAGGCGCGGTTGGCACGGGTAAGTTTCAGTTAGCATGTATGTTCATGCTCATTTCTATGTTGAAATGTGATTATGAATATGATCAAATATTGAACGTGATCACTTATTCGAACTGCTATTTATTGAATGTGATCAACTTTCTTTCATAGTAGCATTCTCACTTTGACCCATGGTTCAGGTTTGCATAATTTTTGCATCAAATAGTTAGTTTGATCCATGTTCTTTTCTTTTTCTTTGATTCCTAGTGATGTTTCATCAGGTGCATGATTTCATTTAGGTAATCTTCGAAGTCTCAGTCATTCCCGTGTACAGGATTTTTGACTGACAACAGTTTGAACACATTAGCTGGGCTGTCTACCATTTTGAAATGTCAGCATGCAGGTTTGTAATGGACTCCAAGCCCGTGTTCAAGAATACAACTATGGAAGTGCCCAGCTGGAAGAACTTCTCACGGCAGGTGACTGCAGATTCTATTTTGAGATTTTCTGTTTCATTGATACAGTGACTTCACTTTTACATGTATACCATATTGTTGTGGCAGTTATATTTAGCATTATAGATATCATCCACCACTAAATCGCATGAGGCTCACATAAAGCAACTACAACGAGATGTGTCTATATCCAAAAGTGAAGTGACACGAGTAGAAACAAGCTGCTTTATCTGAAGGGAATTTGGCCTCCTTGCAGGTTGCTTCTACTTCCAATTTATAACTTGATGCATTCATATTTTTCACTTCTCTTCCTTAGAGACTTCATTTAGACATAAATTATCAGTTCTATATATCAAAAGAACAATCATGAGAAACTTCTTTCTTTGTTAATACGAAGGACAATGCGTTATAAAGATCAAACTACAAGTCTGGTCTATGGATTGCAGGTGAAATCCTTCGATTCCTACAATGTCTTTATTTATGAGCAATAAATTAATTTAGGTGCTTTGACCATATAGAAAAATTTAGGCTTTCCTATATACCTAGATTAGTTATGGGGGTTCTTCCTTATATGTAAATATTAATATTTTAAAAATTGGACTAGACATTTAATCGATAACCAAAGAGAGTTAAGGTTTAGAGATTCAATTATTATAAAACTATTATAAATTGATAAAATAATAAGAATATAAATTATGAAAATAAGAAAAATTAAATATATAATAGAAATATAATTAAAAAACCAATATATATTAATATGTATTTAATTAATATTAATTTTAATCAAAATTAAATTTAATATAAAATACTAAAATAATAAAAATAATATTTTCAAAATAAGATTGTGTCTCATTGTTAAGAATTCTAAATCTTATAATATTAAATAAATAATTATAAATCACGTTTTATTATTTTGAGGGTACAAGTACAATAAGTAGCTTATACATCTACCAAAAACCTTTACAAATTAAAAGATATTTTTTTTACTGTCTGCCAAATCAACATAATCACTAAAACAGTTGCTCTAACCTTAAACTCATATCTAGTTTTGTAATATTTTATGTTATTAAGAAGAAAGAAGCTTAGAACATTGTTCACCAAAGATCATTTGGTTTTTCCTCAAATCCAAAGAAGCAAAACTTGTGAAATTATGTTCATGACCATCCTCTCTATTGGTGATCTTAAAGAGAATCAAAGTCCTATGTTCAAAACTAATTAAACATTCCCCCAAGTTTCTTTTCCTATTTAGTTTATTATGGTGTTTTTTTGACAATCATTGGGTTCTCTTCAACTTTAGCTCCATTATCATTCTCATCCTCAGAAAGAAGCCTTGGTAGATCAATTATAACTATAGCATGCTCAAGAAAAGCCATTCTTATAAATTTGTCAATGCTTTGTCACCAATGAACATATTCTTAATTGATTTCTTTCCTGCAATAATATCAACGTAGCTGTAGACATCTGTAGCAGTGGAAACTTGGCCTCCCATTCCATGCTCTGCAATTGTGCTTTACATTCTTTTTAGAACTATAATGCTTGTAGTTTGTAATGGCTAAGTCCCTCTCAAAGTTGCATAATTAAAGTTGATAATTTAACACTAGACATGTTACTCATCATAATTTGATTTCTGGAGAAGTTGATAAACCAGCAAGATCACGCTCCATGTATTCAAATATAAGGTATATAATTCTTGACATCCAAGAGGTAATTATTCCTTCCAAAATCATTTTGTTTTGGTGATCAAGCTTGTGAAGAATTATTATCTCACAGGTCATAACTCTAATGCTCTCTAGTTAGAGATTATCAAAGGGGCCCTTCCTCAAGGCAAACATCTTCCCAATTTTGATTTCTCATGCATTAGATGATGCCACTGCATGTACCTAGTCTTCTCTAATTTCTCATAAGCATTAGGATGAAGAGGGATTCAACCTTGAATGGCTTCACCAACAGTAATAGTGAGCTAAAAGTCCACCCTAAATTAACACACTCAACTTCAACATTCCACCTCATAGACACAACTGGAAATCTAAGCTTAGCATCTAATTTATACTAAATACATCCATTGCACAAAGTTAACCCCTCTATGGAATGCTAGCAACCCCAACATAAAACACCATCGATTTCATCAAATCACTAATGATTTCTTTGATCAACTTCAACATCAAGAAAAATTGATGGCTCTTTTGCATTTTAACTTGTATAATTAAAAAAGGGACAAAAACTCCTTTATTTTACAATACCATAAATTAGGTTTTCTCCATAAATCTTTTAACTTTTGTGAAGAAGATGAAAATGGAGATAGAGAACAAGTAAAACTTAGGAACCAAACTTGTAGAATTTGTTAAGTGGATTAGTAGAATCTGCAACTAGTAAATGGAGATAAATAAGTAAAGGGAGAGAGAGAAAGAGAGAGAGAAAGAGAGAGAGGGGAAGAGATACAAGGAGAACTAGATTGGTGAAAAAGAAGCACGAATTAGAGAAAGCGGAGGGGTGGTGAAGCGATGGGGCAATGGAGGGACATAAATGACGAATCTTCAATTAGTTTTTAAAAACTAATTTGTTGGTAAAATAGTTAAACTAATCTATTTCCTTATTAACCGTTTAGTTTGTAAATGTAAATGTTTTATAGTAAAATCGAACTAGATCACTAACTAGTCTCTAGTTAATCAATTTAAAATGAACGGTCTGATTCAATTTTTAAAACATTGATAAATATTGAAAATTGTGAAGCCTACAACTAAAGATTTTCCACCTTCATTTTCAGTAGTATCATGCTATGTGGAATTGCCAATTTGTTTTTTTTTTTGAAAAATTAAGTAAGACTTCATTAAAGAATATAAATAACAGTTCTGATTACAACCAACTCTATCGATTGCTATCCCAAGTAAACCCATCCTAAAACACTAAAGGAGAGAACTCTCGATCAGTTTTAGAAATGTCAGGGTTAAATATATGATATTTATTTTATTAAGATTAAATAATTATTATAATTAAAGTTTAAATTTAGTTGTAATTAAATTTAATTTAAATATTAAGAAGTGTTATGTTTTTTATATAAAGCAAATAAATATAAAAAGGCTAGCACCTCTCGTTTTTTCCTCTTAATAGTTGAGTTCTTTAAAAATTGGTCTGTGAATACCGTTAGAGGCCGAACATGTATACATCAGAATATGAGAAGGCGAAGAAATTGATCAAGTTTCACAATAAGGTATGAATATAGATTAATACTTTACTATGTTTATGATTTAATATTTTTAAAAAATAAAAAGAATTAATTAATTAAAAATAAGAGTGTTAAGTATAAGACCAAACGAAACCCTTACTCAAAACAACAAACCAAATAATGGATTAGCCAAAGGTAAGCAAAGACCTAAACAAAAAGAGGAAAGATAGAAAAAAAAAAATCAAGAGCCGAGTTTCACCCTAATGCGAAACCACCGATATTCATCATAGGAGCCCAGAAAACCACCGATTCCCACTGAGATGCTTCAGCCGAAGCCTTAAAACCCTTACTGTACTGTATTCATGAACAAGAGTTAATCTACCACCCCATCTTTAGTAAAGCTCTATAACTTTAATTCCAAAAACCCTCGAGCCTCCCTGATGATGGCCAAACTCTAGAGACCTAAATCGACATCTTCGCAACCCTTACTAAAGCCATTTGTAGCTCACTGAAGCATTACAACCAGGGTGCAAGTTGTGAGCCACCCCTTGCAACTTAATGGAGTTGATGATGGTCTGTATACAACGTTCCACTGAGGCTCGTTGACTTTAAAAGATGCAAGATTTTCTTTCATTCCAGAT
>JAOXYD010000135.1:8196830-8209808 GCA_028565735.1 Pinacopodium congolense
GAAGATGCATATATGTTAAGCCTTGGAGTTGAAGATATGATGCATAATCAAAAGGTGATGTATATGATTATTGTGTGTGAAAATCCTTTTGATATATGTATGGTTGATTGTATGTGATGCATGAGGTGTGAGTGTTTATGAATTGGTAAATTGGCTATGCCAAAGGAAACCCTTACTCAAAACAACAAACCAAACAGTGGATTAGCCAAAGGCAGACAAAGACCTAAACAAAAAGAGGAAAGATAGAAAAAAATCAAGAGCCAAGTTTCACCCTCATGCGAAACCACCGATATTCATCCTAGGAGCCCATAAAACCACCAATTCCTACTGAGATGCTTCAGCCAAAGCCCTAAAACCCTTACTATACTGCATTTATAAAGAAGAGTTGGTCTACCACCCCATCGTCAGTGAAGCTCTATAGCTTTAATTCCAAAAACCCTCAAGCCTCCCTGATGATGGACAAACTCTAGAGACTCAAATTGACATCTTCGCAACCCTTACTAGAACCATTTGTATCTCACTGAAGCACTACAACCAGGATGCAAGTTGTGAGCCACCCCTTGCAACCTAATGGAGTTGATGATGGTCTATATACAACGCTCCACTGAGGCCCGTTGACTTTGAAAGATGCAGGATTTTCTTTCATTCCAGATGGCTTGGACAGTATTACTAAGCCCCATTTTTTATAGTAAGGCGTCTCTTTTCCTCATCCAGTTTTGACTTAGGATCTAAGAACAAGCAACCTACAAAGTTGTGTCAGTAGAAGTAATGTTACATAGGAGCTTCAGCTGAGTCTAGACACTAGCAGAGAACCGGCACTCAAAGAATAGATGGGACACAGTTTCCACTGCCTTATTATAGAGTATGCACAAAGTTGGGGTTCAAAGGAATTGACTTATCCTTTACAAAGTTCTTAGTCGATCTTTCAGAGCTAACCACAAGTAGAATGTTATCCTTGGATTGGCCTAGTTAATCCAAACAACATCCAACTAGTTCACCTGCTATGATGGAGTCTGAAAAAAACATTCCTGCAAGGTAGGTAAGTAAAAGTCCCTAGAGGGTAACAAAGCCACTATACCACATCCTCACCATTTGAATTTAGACTAATGTTTAGGATTTCATCCCTTGTAGGTGAAGACCGCATTTGTTCTAACAGGGACCTCTATGACGTCAGGACATCACTAACTATAGCATTTGAGGCTATAGCAGCTTGGAGAGGTATAAACTCATCATAACATATTAAAGGGCTTGAGGAAATCCAGGAATCATATCAGAAGGAGGTGAGACTTTGATCTTGATTGCATTACAAATCTCCTCTCAATTTTAAGATATTTACCATAGCCCTTAGTGTGTCATACCTAGGAAAGACCCTCCAAAAGTAATCATTTCGTAGGTAGGGGCATAAACCTACCTCTTCCAAAGAGATTCTTTCTCTGTGATGATTTTCCATATCTATTTTGCCATCAAGACTAAAGTCCAACTTAATTTTTCAATAGACAGAGCTCAGATCATTTAACTTTGGCCATAACTTTCTTTTTGTAATCTCCTAACCACAAAAAACTTTTCATAACTTGCTCTATAGGTTTAATAACAATAGCTAGTAGTATGGCATGTGCAAACTAATACACATGGAGGTTACTGATGATAAACTTGATTCGTTGAACCCTTCCTACACTAGATAGATTCTTGTTATTCCAGATTGCCAGTCTTCACTAAATTTTCTTAATGAGTGGCAGGAAATCACACTTGGTAAGCCTCTTAGCCAAAATGGGGGATCTCCAAGTACAATAGAGGGGGTTTGGACTCCTTCATCCCTATTAGAGACACAATCTAGGTAGAAATTAATTGAGAGTTAGCAGAAGTAAAAACACAGCTTTTTCCCTTGTTCACTGCTAAACCATAAAGCTCTGTAAAAGAGTTAACTGCTGTCATCAAGGACATTATTGAGTGAAAGTCAACCTTACAAAATAGGATTAGATTATCTGCAAAAGCTAGGTTACAACTTTTGATCTACTGACACTTAGCGTGGTACTTGAATTTATCATTTAGGTGTATGACATATTTAACATGCCTTATAAGTACTTCCATGACTAAAGTGAACAAGTAAGGGGAAAGGGAATTCTCTTGCCTTAAAACCTTTTTACCTTGATTGAGCCTAGATGGCTCCCTATTGATTATAATATTATAATTGGCATTTGTAACATATTGGTCCACCTAGGAAATAAATTATTGAGGGAAGCTAAATGCTCTTAATGTGTCAAATAGAAATTTCCACTCAACCGAATCATAAGCCTTTTGAATACCCATCTTAATTGCACAATCCTTCCTTGAATGTTTCCTATTGTAGTTTTTGAATAATTCTTGAGCCAACAATATATTGTCCCTATATTCTTTCCCTTGATAAAGACACCTTAATTAGAATCCACTATGTCAGGGAGGATCCCTTTTAACCTATTTGCCATCAACTTAAAAATGATCTTATAAATTGTGTTGCAGTAAGAAATAGATCTATACTCTTTAAGAGAAACATGACATCTAGTCTTAGGGACTAAGTATATAAAAGTTCTGTTAATCTCCTATAGTAATACTTCGAAATGAAAAAATTCCATCACAACTTCGGTGATCATCCTCTTGGTAATAGGTTAGGTTTATTGGAAGAAGAGAGCATTAAAACTGTCTAAGCCTGTGGATTTATTAGGGTGAAAGGTTTAGACAGCCTTTTTAACCTCTAATTCTTGAACTGGTCTAGTCAAGTTAGTCCACTGCTAGCTATTCATCCTATCAGTAATGAATTCCTATAATCTAGAGACTAAGGACAAGTAAACATTAGATGTACCATAGACATTTATAAAGTAATATTCCATTCTGGTCTTGCAATGAAAACAAACTGTTCTTATTTTTCCTAGACAAGAAAAAGTAGAAGAAAATCTTGGTGTTTCTATCACCTTCCCTCATACATTATATTCTAGATCTCTATTTTATAAGACAATGATGGTTTTCCAAAGCCAAATTATAAGAATATAGGGCTAGCTTTTCAGCATGAAGGAGCTCATCATTGTGAGGTTAAAGATAAAGTTTGTCTTGTAAATCTGAAAGCCTTTCTTTAGCTGTTTTGACAGCAACTGTTGCATCCCTAACATGCTTAGTGTTCCAGGCTTTCAACTTATTCTTAATAGACTGCAACTTCCTCATACAAAATTTGTTGTTTATGCCCATCCACTTGGATATTTAAACCCTTCCCCTTCATATCACATAATCCCACCAAATTAAGAAGATAATTATTAAATCGAAAAGGGAAGAACTTCCTTTGTTGTTGACATATATCCTAAATCAGTAATCAAATTGAAGGTAACTTAGGAATACAATCTTACTCTCTTGAAACTCCTGTGACTAATGGACATTTGTTAAAGCTTTATCCAACTTCTTTCTTAAGAAATTATCCCTATACTATGTATTAGGCCAAGTATAAAAGTTTCCTACCATCCTAAGTCCTCCGCCCCAATATTTTCAACACACTCCTTCAATTATGGACTATAGGTTTTGCTAGCTTGCCTCCCTTTAACCTCAAACGGGTGTAAAATGCAATTAAAATCTCCTAGCAACAACCAAGGACAGGAAATAGTACTTCTTAATTATTGTAATTGTTACCAAAGATCAGCTCTTTGAAATGCATAGTTATATGCATATATAAAAGAAACTGGAAACTTGTCATTTCAAGTTTTTTGACCATACAAAGGTGGATAAGCTGAGTAGAATAAGCAAAGTAAGCCACTTCTATGAGAGCCGGGTCATAAACAACAATAATCCTCCCAAGATGATGGTGTACATTTATTTGTTCCAAACAGGAGCTAAGATTCCTAAAATTTTAATTAAGGTATACTATTAAAGCGCTATTTAAAATAGAATTAATAATTATATTCTTACCTGAATACAAATTATTAGAGTTCCAATTTATATAGTATTTATATTAGTGTTTTAATTTGAGTAATAATCTTTTTTATATTTATAGTTAGGTTTGTTCACATTTTTCTATGTAACAACTCGTCTTATATTCAAAGTGCAAGTGAAACTCTGGCAAAAATTCTTGCCACTATACGGAGGAGCTTTGGCTGCCTAAGAAAATGGCTCACTATAGCCCTATTTGTTTTCACTACAAAAGTAAACCCCAATAAGTAATGTTTCTAGACCCTAACCTAAAGAAATGGATTATTGCCAATAAACCCTGTTCTTGTGTTGTGAATCTTTTCTTTGGTTTGCTCAGTTTACGACTCTTATATGCAATTGGGTGACCTTCCTGTAATAGGACTCCTCTAAATAAAAATCCGAGGCATCCCTTTGTGCCTTAAAGGGCTTCAAACCATTTGTAAAAGGGAAATTTTCTAATCAATAAAAAAATTGATATATGAAATTTGATATTTGAATTACAAAATTTTAAGAGTCGTGGGTGCTTTTACTTTTATTCTTCTTAGAACTTCTTAACTTATCAATGCATTTATTCTTTGTGCCGTTCAACACCTTTATGAACTTGATCTTTGATTCTTTATAATCAGCGGATCAATTCCTTCATAAATTTAATTTAACTTTCTTAGTGAGATTCAATTTTATTCATGGGTTCTCTAGGTTTAATTCTTAAGTGAGTTCATATCATTTGGTTTATGCTTATTAGACCTTTATCACTAGGATCTTTGTATGATAAAAAAAGGAATAAAATATAATGCTTGTTTACAAATTTATCTTATTTTTCACTCCATATAATAAAGAAGCTTTGTTCTTGATTCTTTTTTTAAGAAGCTTTGATAAGGCTAATAAGAATTCAATTGTGAAAGGGGCATTGATGTATTGTTAATATTAATATTTATTATTTTAACTTAGTCTACTAGAGAATATTTTGAATTATACATATCTTGCACTTCTATATAGGACCATTCACATTTGTTTATTTCAAGAATGCTTACAATGCAGTTAGAATATTATCATTCTTTTTGCAGCTTTTGATTTATACTGGTATAAAAAAAATTGATTAGATTAAGGTTTATATCTAGTCTATAGTCAATGCATTCAAACCTGAAAAGGAAAAATGAAGATGAAATTAAGTGATCATTTGAAATTTACAAACTTTGGTTTATAATAAAGATAAAAAGAATGTTGACTTATGAATAGTTATACTTGGATAACCTTTTAAACATGATACACCATTTTGGCATCTCGATTTCATTTTTAGTTAGCTTCTAACTTCTTTTCTGTATTGATGATTAAATGATAGAGACAATTTTTACTTCTATATTATTGTGAACTCTTGACAAGAAATGAATTGGGTTTTGATGTTATTTTTACTTCAATTATGTATTTCATTTCTATATTATATTTTTATTTATTTATATAATTTCTATTTGTTATCACTTTATACTAGTTATTTACCAGTTTTATGACAAGATAATATTAGTTGAATCTTTAATCTTAAACTTCTCCTTTTATCAGTTCAATATCTAATCCAATTTTTTTAACTCGTTAGTTTTTATTGTAAATCCATTAGCACATATAGAAGTGTCAATTTTATAATCAAATTTTAATTTTGAATTGTTATCCATTTTAATACTTTTTGACTTTTTGTTAGTGATTTATGGGGATTTCTCCATACTTTATACAATCTAAATTAGTTCATGTATCAAATAAATTTTTTATCAATTATAAATTCTTCATTTATTTGAAGCGTAATTTCGATTAAATATACTGGGAAGTTATTTAGTTTCATATAAATAAAAAATTTTACTATAAATTTTCATTATTATTTAATTTGAGATTATCATTAATTTCTTCATCTAAATTTTGTTCTTTTGATTTAGACTATATTTCTTAGCTCTTGCTTAATCAAGGCTATTTCTTGGTGGAGATTAAAAAGAGTGACTTTTGAGATTTTTTTATTTTTGTAACTTTATTTAAAATACTTGTTAGATGGTAAGAGTAGAAAGAAAAGTTTTGTATGTTTTGATTAGAGTTCTAAAAAATAAATTTAATGTAATAAGGTAGTATTCTTGTAATTAAGGATCTTGCATATGATCTATAACTTCTAAAAGAAAATTTTGATATTTTATTAAGACATTGATATGTTTTCTTCTTTATCTTTTTCTTCTTTGGACTAATTATTATTCTAAGATTTATTAATTTATTATAAGAATAGAGTTTTATTTATCATATTCGTTACTAGAGAGTTCTTAGAAATTTTCAGTATTCGATATCATTAAGACTTGTATTTTGTCTAATATTCTTTTATCTAATTTTATATTTTACAGTTCTTAGTTAATCAAACAATATTTACCAATATGATCATTCTTTCCACATCTATAGCAGATTATGATTTTATAGTTAGCAGAAGGTGAAATTTTTGGTTTCTTCTTTCGTTTTATAATTTTTCTTTTTTTTAATTTTTAAAGGAAGTTTTATTTTCCATATAAAGGATTTATCATCCAAATAAGTATTTATTTCTATAATAAATATTATGCACTAAAAATTATTTATGTTTTTATCTAATTAAGGAGTTTATATTATTTTATTTATTTTAAGAAATTTATTATCTTATTTTTAAATAGTACTAAATAATAAATACAATTTAATAAAATATTCATTCATTATTATCTTAAATTAATGAGTACATTATTAATATTAATAATTAATTAATATAACAAATATTAAAATGGATAGTATTATATTAAATGATATTAAAATGTTAATATAAATAGTGATATATAAATATAATAAATCAAAAATTAATAAATCAATATATTTGTAATAAATTTATATATTAAATAATATTAAATAATGTCATCTTTGTTATTTGTCTTCTTAATCACTTCTACGATGTGATTATTTATATTGAATATTATGTGTTCAAAGCATGTGGTCAATAAAAATTAGGGACAGAATCTGAAGGATTTTCCTATTGCATTTGTAAAATATAAAATTTTTTGAAAAAATTGATTAAGATGCAAGTTGATGTATTTTACCAATAAAATATAGGAACTTGGGGAATCTCGTAACATGTTGGTGTAGACGGGTTACATTTTACTAATTGGACCGCGTCGTAATACATGTGCAGTCTGTCTGGCAATTATTTTTGTGGCAACCTTACAAATGTGGAGGCTATCGTCTTATGTCTTTCTGTAAACCTAACCAGCCCATGATAATAGCAAAATATATAATTTGGTACGTAAAATAATGCAAACGTGCCTAGGGCTTATCCTTTTTCGTATATATATTTATAGGAATGGTGCGAACATCATGTTTGAATCCAGTTTAAAATAACGGAAAGAATGGGGACAAGGGAAGTGCACGACAGGAGTGTGGATAAGATCACCGTTGTCGTACCCTTGGAAATCCATCAATCAACGTCCATTGATGGCGATAAATGGCGTGCTTTTTCCTATCAAGCAAAAGTAGTAATAGAAGGAGTGAAAGAGCATATACTTCTGATACTCCTATTAGTTGAAAATTGGCAGAAGCGGAGGCCAGACTGGCAGGGGTCAGGAGGTGGCGATGTGCTTTTCTCCACACCAAAATGACAAATGGCGTATGGCGACGACTTAATAAAAATTGCGTGTCTCTTCCCTTGCATAACGTCACGCTTATTTCATCTATAGTTGATTGTAACTAATATCATTTTTCTAACGAATTTCTAGTCATATAAAACTTCTCCACTCCCACTTAATATTTAAGTATTATGATAAATATTTCCGTTTACGAAAATTTTCCTTTTATATTCAATCATCCTAATCTAGAAACCAATGTCATGATACGACACGTCATGATACCGAGTTTTCCTCTTTATTTTGATCCCAAGATGTGTAAAGAAAATTCAGAATTTGAGTTCTATAATGAACATCAGACTTCATTATTGGGTTAATAATTACATTTATTTAAAAGTAATTATATATATAATAACAATTGAAATTGTTTATTATAAAAAAATCATTACGGCACTAAAATTTTAATTCATAATTATAAATTTTAGAAAAAAATCGAATCCTTATTCTCAAAACTTAAACTTAGATTAATAGGTGTTTGATATCATTTTTATATTTTATTTTTTTAAAAAAATAAAAATCTGTTTAATTTATATTTATAAAAAATTAAAATTAAAAATTTATTTAGTTAAAATTTATGATTAAAAAACAATTTAAAGTAATAATTAAATATAAAATAAAATTTTAGATTAAAATATTTTTGACGTTTAAAAATACATATTAATTAATTATTTATTATAAAAATATGTTTTGAAAATTTATTTTGTAATCATAAAAAATACAGTTATTTAATTTCTCTATTTTTGTTTTAAACTTTTTAATTTTAAAAATAAAAAATATATAATAGAATATAATAAATAGATTTTTTTCATAATTTCTATATTTTTTGAAAATAAAAAAATAAAAACTACACCAAGCACAAGTATCGTTTATTTCTAATTCTTATTTTTATGTTTTATTTTTATTTTTAATATAAAAATAAAACATAAAAATAAATAATACAAAAATAAAATAAAAATTTTAAAAATAGTATAAAATTAAAAATCATAAAATTACATAAAATTAAAATTTTTTTATTATTTTTATTAAAAATATATAAAAATAAAATTAATTTCGCTTGATTATCAATTTTGTCTATTTTTAAAATTTAAAATTTAAAATTAAATTTGTTACTGCATTTATATATTATTTTTTATATCTTAAAAGAAATTAAAACCCAAAAAGAAAAAATAAACATGCCGTAAATCCAGGGTACCTGTCTAAATTTACATTACTCTTTCGTTGCTAAGATGTGGTCTTCTTTTAGAACCGAAAAGGACAATCAGATATTTATCTTAGCCCTTTTAAAAGTCCTAATAATTATACCGATAAAGTAACGCAACCAAAGAACCCCTTCACTTGCAAGAAATTACGGAACTGGTACTGCTAACATTTCAGTGATTTCACACATATATTCCAGTAGTGTCTGCTCTCCATCACAGAGTTTGGTCGTGTCTTGATCTCCAAAATACGCTTGTAAGAGATCAATTTTGAGTGTAAGAGTAAGTGAAGATGGAGAGTACGATGAAGGAAATGAGAGATGGGGCGTCGGTGCTGGACATGGACCCAAAATCCACTATAGGCGGTGGCGTTGAGGATGTTTACGGCGAGGATAGAGCCACCGAAGACCAGCTTGTCACTCCCTGGACGATCTCCGTCGCGAGGTTGCTCTTTGTTCACTTTTTACTGATCTTGATACTTCTTTACTCATTTTCATCAAACCAACTATTTGTTTGGCTCTAATTATATGACAGTTTATTTTCTCCATTTTCATACTCGATCGGGTTATGCTTCTTGAGTTGTATAGTTACTGATCGATGATCGCTTGATCTTGTCACCGATCCTTTTCGTTTTCTTCTTTTCGCTTGAAGATTTTTTATACCACTAAGTAGCTTCATCGAGTCTTTGCTGTTCGAATCTCAAGGACAATCTCGACGATGCTCTTCCTGTTTTCTTGATCAAATTTTGGACGTGAATTGGTATCTTATGATTGCTTCTTTCACTTGAGACAAGTCGTTTTGTTAATATTCTTGGCCGGGTTCCAACTAAGGAAAGATTATAAAGCCTTGAACCGGGTTCTTGGAGGGTATCAGTTGACGTTCCGTATTTGTTTTTTTCTTTTTTCTTTTTACAGTTAACTTTTTGTCGCTGCATTTAAACCCATAGAAGAAGAGAGGAAGATGTCTTATCCATCCTCTCCCCTCTCAATTAGTTAGAAGCCCACTGTCTGACATTCTGTATTGTGGACCAGTAATATGTTTAAAACCCTCAAGGAATCTGACATAGTGACGTGGCTGTCACGTTTGATGAAAGTTAAGTGTAAAATTAGTGAATATAATGTCTTGAATTATCTAAAATCCGATTTTTAGCCTTGTTTCATCTTAAATATTCGGATTCTTAAAAAGTTCAGACTTTAGAGTATATTATAATGCTATACATCGATCTTTCGGTTTTTATAATGGTGTAATAGCTTTAGGTGGCAAATCTCGGGGATGCATGGAAAATTGTGAAAATTGTGTTAAGTCTATGATTTAAAATCAAACAATAAGTTCTGGCAAAGTGACTGATTGAGAACCCAAATTCTAACTAGTCAAAACATTTTTCTGTCAATTTCTCTCTTCTTACTATCATTGTGACCATGTTGTACCTTATCCACTCTAGCTTGGTACTACATTATTTGAGTAAAATGATCTTAAGGCGCCTAAATACAAAAGAGAATCAGTGCTTTATTTGCATTTTCCTGGGATTGCAGCGGATATTCTATGTTGAGGGATCCACACCACAACAAAGGGCTTGCCTTCACCGAAAAAGAGAGGGATGCCCACTACCTACGTGGCCTTCTACCTCCAGCATGTATTACCCAACAGCTTCAGGAAAAGAAGTTGATGAACAGTATCCGTCAATATCAAGTTCCCCTTCAAAAGTATATGGAAATGATGGCACTTCAGGTACATTGTTTACTACATGGTTTCAGGGTTTCTTTTACACTTGAGCCTTTGTTGTATGTGTTTATCTTGCGTTTTTAGGGCTCGTCAAGGATGCAAGACACCTTAACATGAATTAAACACTTGAAAATTGGACTACATTAAAAGTGGTTGATTATCATTGCCATTATGTGCTGATGTTTTATCCTTATTGTAATTTTGGTTTAACAGGAGAGGAATGAGAGGCTCTTCTACAAGCTTCTTATCGACAATGTTGAGGAATTGCTTCCAGTTGTTTACACTCCAACAGTTGGTGAAGCTTGCCAGAAATATGGGAGCATCTTTAGACGTCCACAAGGTCTCTACATTAGCCTAAAGGAAAAGTACGTATGCCATTGCTTATTGGCAATACGTGTGTAGTATATTTATCAGTAAGTTAATTGTATTGATGTATGTACTTACCCTGGGAAATGATTGGTTGCATAGGGGAAAAATACTCGATGTGTTGAGAAACTGGCCAGAAAGAAATATCCAGGTTATTGTTGTTACTGATGGTGAACGGATCTTGGGACTAGGAGATCTTGGCTGTCAGGTAAATGTGTACGTCAGTTGTAGATAATTGGAGGGTATGAGCATATGGCACCAATATTCATGGCTGTTTGAAAAACAGCCCTTATATGTAAAATATTTGTACAGGTCCAGCAATGAAATAATTCAAACAGCCCTTATATGTAAAATATTTGTACAGGTCCAGCAATGAAATATGATTATTATGCATATGGTAGCTTACACATGATGTTCTGTTGAATGTTACAGGGGATGGGAATACCTGTTGGGAAATTGTCCCTTTACACAGCACTTGGAGGAGTTCGTCCTTCAGCAGTAAGCATTTTCAGAACATTAAAGATTCTTTTCATCACCTCAATTTTCTTGAGGTCTAAGATTTCATGTTCTATATATATTTATAACTTTGAAGTCCTTTATTGTGATGCTTTGATATCCTTATCCCACTAGTTAAAGTTTTTCTCACTGCCTACTGTAGTGTTTGCCAGTCACCATTGATGTGGGTACAAACAATGAGAAATTGCTGAAGGACGAATTTTACATTGGACTCAGGCAAAGGAGGGCAACTGGCCAGGTTTAATAGTCTTAACGTTTACCTTGTCTAAGAAGGTGCCATACTTCAGATTTACAGGATTTTTAATACCATGCAGGAGTATTCTGAACTTCTACATGAGTTCATGACAGCTGTGAAACAGAACTATGGGGAAAAAGTGCTTATTCAGGTACATTGAATGGAGTTTTAAGTTATGCTGTCTCTTTGTAAGATTTTGGGAACTGAAGTCTCCTCCTTTTTACTGAATTCTGAAGTTTGAAGATTTTGCTAACCACAATGCTTTCGAGCTTCTTGCAAAGTATGGGACTACTCATCTTGTTTTCAATGATGATATACAGGTATGGAAATGGCCAAACCCATGTTGCATAACTTTAAAAAGTTCTTTTTCCTTTGACAATGCTGTATGCTGTTTGTTCCAGGGAACAGCATCTGTTGTTCTTGCAGGTGTTGTCGCAGCACTGAAGTTGATTGGAGGTTCACTGGCTGATCACACTTTCTTGTTCCTTGGTGCAGGGGAAGTAAGATTTCATTCATTTTGGTCTCATAGTTGTTGTCCATTTCATAAGATTTCATTCATTTTGATCTCATAGTTGTTGTCCATTTCATAAGATTTCATTCATTTGATCTCATAGTTGTTGTCCATTTCATAAGATTTCATTCATTTGATCTCATAGTTGTTGTCCATTTCCCATCTCATAAGGAAGTTATTTTGAAGAGACCATGTGATAAAGCACCTAACATCCCTGTAAATATGCTTTAATAGTTTTGTTTTTAGCTTAATATTAGTTATTTGAACTTCTCAAGTTTTCTTTTACCCTTTGAATGAGTATCCTGTTGCTTCTACCAATCTTTGATCATTGTTTGGTGCATCTTCATTTTACAGGCTGGGACTGGCATAGCAGAGCTTATAGCTCTTGAAATGTCAAAACAGGTGCATCAAATTGTCATTATGAAAATTTTTAAAATCTAAAGTCTCTGGATTTTGCATATGTACTGGGTTTACTGAAGTGCTTTAACCTAATGATCCATTTTAGATAAAAGCTCCTTTGGATGAGACCCGCAAGAAGATATGGTTAGTGGATTCAAAGGTAGTGTTCAATTGAAAACTTACTCGGTACATCTTTCTAAAGTTTTTGATATCTTAAATTCTGAACCCTCTTTATATGCAAATGACCCGTGATCTTCTTGGTAGGGTTTGATTGTAAGCTCTCGCAAGGAATCACTTCAACACTTCAAGAAGCCCTGGGCTCATGAACACGAACCTGTTGGTGATCTCTTAAATGCTGTCAAGGTGGGGAGGCTATATGTCTTAACTTTCAATTGCTTGGTGAAGTTTCTTTGGGTTCCTCATAGCATTATTTCTCCTGCTCAGGCAATTAAA
>JAOXYD010000135.1:8217820-8229925 GCA_028565735.1 Pinacopodium congolense
ATAAATAAATAATATCATATAAGAATTAAATAAAAATAAAAATAATAGATTTAATAGATAATAAAAATAATAAAAAATTAAAAAAAGTTGGAAGAGTAGGTTAAAATAAAAAATTAAAAAAGAAGTGAAGAGGGGTGAGTTGGGTTGGATTGAGTTGAAAATGGTCAGACCAACGGGTTAAGTTGATTGAACCAGTTAAATCAGTGAATTAAATTGGGTCGAATCGGTTAAATTAATCAGTCTGACTCTTAACCTTCCGATTTTTAAATGTAACTAAACTGATAAACCAACCGGTTCCAGATTAACCGAATCGAACCAGTCGGTCCGGTCCGATTTCTCAATCATTGAAGAAAACAGGCTAGAAAGAATGTTAGCCGACCTTCAACAATAGGTGGACTTACTGCTCAATGGCATTGTTGAAGATCAGTGGAATTGCCATTGAAGTCCTATTTATCGACAGTAAACGGTAGGTTGAAAGGACTTCAATTGTGGTTGATCTAGACCGCTATTAAAGGTCAAAAAATGCATCCTTCTTGGTTCCTTTTACACATTTTCTCTATGATTCACATCAAACTACAAATTAAATATTTCTAAATATTAATTAAACATCTAAGATCTAAAATAGGAGTAATTAACAACAATTAACATCCAAAAATACTATAAATTTCACCCTTAACAACATACAAACTCACTGGAAAATTTTGCACTCCCTTATTTCAAAACATTAATCGACTACTCAAACACATTGTTTGACTAATGTACTACAATAATCGATCATTTTATTGATCAATAATCCATATGAACTTAATGACTTTTTACTTATCAATTTTCTCACCCTATATTGGTATACTCAAACTACTTACATTAGATTATAAATAAACCACATTGGTCGACCAAAATACCTAAAAATAGTTCTCAAATGCTTTCTTAAGTTTTTCAAACTTCTAAAACTCAATCTTTTGAAAAGCTCTTGACTAAAACACTTTTAAAAAGTTTCTTTAAGGTGTTTTAATGATTAATACTTGATTATTTGATATCAAAAGCTTAGTTTAGCCTTGATCTTTGAAAAAATTTACACATTTTTCAACTAATATGCAATACACAAGTATAAAGAGTCCTTCAAAATATTGAAATCATCCAGATAAGATTTACATAAAAAAATTTACAAAGCTTAACCCAATAATTCCTAAAACTCTTGGTCTTGATGTCTTCCTTCATGTATAAAACATCCTTCATCCATGATATCTCTTTGGCTCCAAATTGTATTTTTGCACATCTTTTATATCCCTACCTTTTGTTAATTTCATTAAAAATATAAATCATTAGTGGTAATAACTTTTGTCATGCTCCAAATATAGATTAAAAGCTCCCTTGATTGAATAATCTCCATCATTATCATAACATATAAGTAATATCTCAAGAGGTAGAATGAGTTCATCTAACTTATATGTCATGTAAATATCCATCGTCCCATAAATTTTCTTTAAATTAATAATCTTTAAAAAAAACTTGTATTTGATTTAATAAGTTGTAAAGACTCTTTGAAATTGAAGTCAGGAACTCTATAGTACGCCTTGTCAACTTGGTTATATCTTAATTTCATCCCCATCTCATATATCTACTTATAACTTATAAGATTAAGGTCGACTTTGTAAAAAAATACTTATTAAACCATCAACATAACTCAAATAAGGTTTTCCCTTTAAATTATCCACCATGTTATACTTCCAAATAGAGTTATTGTGCCTTGTGCAATAGACATAATGTCAAGTGCATTATGGAATACATACAATGAACAAATGCAATGTGGAATACATGAGACAAATACATATTTTTCAAAACATGACACAAAAATCTTTCTATTATTATATAAGAACAAAGATTTAGAGGTAAGGTATTGGTAACTAATTAAATACCCTATAATAAGTAAATCTCGTCCATCTTTAGTACAAGAGCAAGTAATGTACAACTTGAATGAGAGAACTTCAAAGTGTTTTTTGGTAATATTTTCTTTGTAATTGATCTTTGATTTTCCTTAAAATGAAATCATAATGATAGTGCCTTCTATAACCTGCTGATGAATACACGTAACATTTTTACTAGTTAATGTTATAGCGTTCTATTAGTATTACCTTACTTGTTGTAAAATTATATATTCATGGTTTTCTTTAGTAAACTTACAATTGATTAAAAATAAAAAGATTGTTTAAACAATTATATTTCTAGATAAACTTACTTTAAGGCAACGTCGACTGTATATTTACCATTGAAGTTAGGATAGGAGCTTTTTTTATGTTCAATTAAAGTTTGTATGAGCATCATTTGGAACAATTGCTTATATTTGTTTAAATCATTAAGTAATTACACGAAATCTCCCTCTCTTGTTCACTTAAGCTACCCACCCTTATTCACTCAAGTTACTCTCCAAGTTTAATTGCAGAGAATGAAAATGCTGGAGTATTTTGTTTGAAAAAAATATTACAAAAATAATTATAGGGCATAGAATAAAAGCTAAACATGTACATCAACTATCAAAAAGAAAATAAACTTTGAAAAATAAAATTTAAACTTACCCATTAACTATTGAGATCACATGCATGTCATATATAATAATAAAATGCAAAGTTTTTAGTTGTTAAAACTACCCCCACTGTTGCAATAAAAAAAATAACTCCTAATTTAAAGAGTAAAGGAAGAAAACAATGTTTATAATAAAGAACCAAAAAGAGGAAACATATGGAGTGACACTTATCATAGGATTAAGTTATAAGGGTTGGTAGAATGTTGTGTAATTTTCAATTAAAATTTTCACCAACAAGACAATTAGTTCAGCATAAGTGAACTTTGAGCAGTTGAACACTGATAAAGAGAAATAAGAAAACATCAAAGAGGGAAAATGGTAGAAGAGTAATTGTTGATGGGGAGAAATATGAAAAAAGTAAAGAAGTGAAATGACAGAATTTATATCATTTTCATATTTCAAATTAGGGATTTAGGAAAAGCCCTAAATTTTAATTTGTGTCATATAATTATGTTCATGTAGATTTTAATTTATACCATATAATCTTGTTGACGTGGTATAAACATAATTAGAAAAACCACGTTAACAAGAGGAAATTAATGTTTTTGTTAGGGTCATGGTGTCGTTATAACATTTTATAGACGTTAAAGTCTTTTATAAACACTTTGGTAAAATGATAGGAATTTATTTAAACACTATAACATATTAGAGTCATTTTTAAATATTAATTCACATCTTAAAGATTAAAATAGACCTTCAGTATACTTCTATTCTAAATAGTTAAAAATAAATACTATCAAATATTAATTAAAAAATTACTGAATATTTAACAACTACTAAAGATTAAACTCCTCAATTTAGCCAGTAACACCAATCTCTAATTCTGTAGAATGCTAATAGTTCCCATTGCCAAAAGAGCCCTTTGGTTTAACGTAACCTAGACTCACACCCACCCAATTTGAATAAAAGATCTTATAACACTTTAACTCTGCACCCTTCTCTCAATTCTCATATCCCTTGTCAGCAGAAACAAGGTAAGCCATTGGAACAGACCCTACAAACTCCTCAATCTCATATAGCTACTAATGTGCCACCTTTATCCTAGCTTTACTTTGTTAATAATCCTAAGCTACCTCTCTCAATTGTGATTGATCAGGAGAGGCTTGAGGCTTTGCCTTTGTATTTGGGCAATTCCATAGTCTATATGAGTCTAGAAGACTTGCTACCTGAGGTCCTAACTGATGACCCATCTTCCCATCAAGGTAACCTATCATGTCATGACTTAGAAGGTAAACGCTATATTGTTCATACAGATACCCTTTGAAGCTGCCTCTCTACTGGTAACTCGAGCCCCTCCTCTTCATTTTTTTTGAGGAAATTTTCCTGTTTTTACTTAATGTAAACACTGTGTTTTTCTTATTACAGATACCCCTGTAAGCTCTGCCTCTTCACCTGGTAACTAGAGCTTGGTCACTAGTCTTGATTTGAACTCTACTAAATCTCCAAAATCTGATGATTTCAAGCAGATACCTAAGAAAATTCCTTTTGAAAAACTACTATAAAGGTTAATTTTGCCAATCACTCTTATATTAAATGTTTTTACTCACCTGGGATGTGAGGGAAATGAACTGTCCCTCTAAAAAACAAATTATTTTGGATTACTTTAAACTCAATAAACCATGGTTTATGGCCTTTTTAGAAACTAGACTTAAGGAGAATTACTACAATCTTCCATGGTTGGAGCATATGAACTTTCACATCCTATCCTATCATCAACAACATTATAACAAGAGAATTATTATTACTTATAACCCTAAATCTATTCTGATTTGTAATAGCTTTTTGTCTAACTAGATGATCCACTTAGAAGCCGCCTTAATCCCTCAACAGCAAAAGGTTTCTATCACAATTGTATATGCTGCCAACTTTACTTTTAGAAGGGCTAAGCTTTTGGCTAAGCTTCAAGACATTGGGATTAGGGTCTCCCTCCCTTGGTTGGTCTTTGGTAACTTTAAATGCACTTTGCTAAGTCAAGAGTTAGACCCCATCAAGGGCTCTAACACTGGTTGTAATGATTTTAGGTCTTGTCTATCTTCTCTAAGGTTTACTAATTTGAAGTAAGATGGGAATTACTTCACTTAGAACAATAAATAGTAAGGGCACCACTAAACCAGAAGGAAATTAGATAGGGCTTTGGTGAATGATTTATAGTTAGGTGAGTTCCCTACCTCCATAACCTTGTTTCCAACCCTCTTTTCTCAGATCATTTCCTTGTTGAGATTTATAACTTGGTTGTTTTGCATGTGTGGAGGTCCCATTTTAGATTTATGAATTTTCTACCCTCTAATCCTAGCTTTATGCAGGCTGTTTATGAGGGTATGGAAAATAAAGTTTACAGAGATCATAAGTTCCAATTAGTCTCTAATTTGTACTAGGTTAAATGCAATTTGAAAACCCTGTTAAAGAATAGTAACCTAGCTAGTTCTAGGGAAGTTGACAAAGCTAGACTCCTCTTACAGTCTTATCAACAATCCCTATCCTCAGGTCCCCTTAATCTAACATTGATTGATCAGGAGAAAAGGGCTTTGGCAGCTTTCTATATGACTTTAGAGAACCACAACTCTTTTATCTGCGTGAAATTCACGACCTTGTAGTTACAGAAAGGTGACCAAAATAATGCTTACTTCCATTGAGCCATCCTCCATCGAAGGAACATCAATAAAGTCACTAAGCTTCTTACTGTTGATAAGGAGGTTATCTGTGACCAATCAACCTTGAAACAAGTAGCTTATCTTTACTTTATGCAGTTAATGGGAACCAAGGAGGTCTATAGATTGCCTGTCAGCTTAAAATTAGTCATCACCTTTAGACTTTCCAGTGAATAAGTAGCCATGTTCGAAGCCCTCATTACTCCTTCTAAAATTGAAGCTATTGTTAAACATCTAAAACCAAATAAAAGCCCCTGGCCCTAATGAGTGGAATACTTTCTTTTTCCACAAGACGTAGCCCATTTTAAGGAGCCACACCATCCTTGCCATAATGGAGTTCTTCTAATTAGGTAAGCTTCTCAAAGTTATTAATAAAACTTATATTTCCTTGATTCCTAAATGTCCAAATGCAGTTGAGCTCAAAGACTTTAGGTTGATCACTTGTTGCAATACCATTTATAGGGTGATCTCTAAGATCCTTACTAATAAATTATAGACAATCCTTAGGCAGGTAATTAACCCTTGCCAAGCTACTTTCATAAAGGGCAGAGACATTGGTGATCATATTTACCTAGCCCAGGAGCAACTCAAGGACTACTCAAGGAAAGGAAGTTTTAAAAATTATGTGCTTAAAGTTGATTCACGCAAGGCATACACCTTAGTAAGTTTAGATTTCACTGAGCTTGTTTTGGTCAACTTTAGCTTTCTTACCAAATTTAAAGGTTGGGTCATGGAATGTCTCACTTACCCTATGGAACTAATGTTCTCCTTTAAAGGTCAAAGAGGATTGCTCCAAGGTGATCCAATCTCTACATATCTTTTCACTTTGTGCATTGAAGTTCTGACTTCTCTTCTCCACATGTTGATTTCTTCTTCTCCCAGCTTCAAATATCATTCTAGATATAATAAACTAGGTATTACTCACCTAGTTTTTGCGACTGACATGTCAATGTTTTGTGTCTCCTTCATTGAATTCATCAAACTCTTTATGGATGTATTGGAGATCTTTGGGGTTACGTCGAGATTAAGGGTAAATCATAGTAAGAGCTCTATGTTTATTTCTACAACTGTTGCTCTGGACTCTAGTTCTCTTAGATAGGCTTCTTGTATAGACGTAGGGCAATTACCTACTAAATACCTTAGTCTGTAACTTGTTTCCATTAATTCATCTTTCACTGAGTGCTTGAGTTTAATTGACTCTTCTCTAAAGAGGATAACCTGTTGGTACAATAGGAAGCTATCTTTTACAGGGCATGTCCAACTAATCTAGTCTACCCTTTGTAGTCTTCACACATTCTGGACATCACACCTTGTCCTCCCTAAACGTATCCTCAAAGAGCTGGAACTACTAATGAGGAATTTCTTGTAGGGTAGGAAGGCAGTCATTAAAGTTTCGACTAAGGTTAATTTGAGAGATACCTGTAAGCCTTTTGCAAAAGGTGGCCTTAGTTTTATCTCAATCCATCTCTCCACTAAAGTCAGCATGGGGAAGATGATATGGCGTCTCTTTACAAATTATTAGTCCCTTTAGGTTAGATGAACGCACACTTACATATTGACAAGTAAATCTTTTTGGAACTTGATGGGAAATTGCATCTAATAGTTCCTTTGACTTTTATGCCAAATCTAATCTACCATATCCCATAAGATTGGTAATGGATATAATACCTTTATTTGGTTTGATAATTGGTCTAACTTGGGTCCTCTTTATAGCTTGCCTCAATTTTAGACTATTAGAACTTGCTTGCCTCTTTCTATGAAGGTATGTCATATTGTCATGGGGAGGGACTAGTCTTGCAACTCTCAATATATATCCATTTTCAACTCTTATCTTCCCAACTACTCACTTAATTCTCTAAGGCTTGACCAGCTGTTTTGGACAGGTCACTTTAGCTGCATGTACACGAATAGCTTTTGCAGGAAGCAGTTTAGTGAGCCTAGCTTGGTGGTTAGCTAGCATCAATTAGTCTGGTTTAAAGACTACTTTCCTAAGGCAACTTTTTGCTTATGGCTTACTATTCTTAATAGGATATCAAATTCTTGATTGTATCTAGGACACCTCTGAAGGAGGTACTCTTCTCTACAAATTGTGTCGTGTTGGGAATGAGTTGTGCAACCACTTGTTCCTTTAATGCAATTTCTCGCCTCAGCTCTGGCTTGTTGTTCAAATTAACCACTACTCTCCTACTACTTATGGGTAGGACATTCTTAACTAGGCTTCTAAGCCGCATGGTTTAACCAAGGATGAATACTTGTTTTTAAAAATTGACTTTAACTACCGCCTTTATGCTACATGGAGAGTTAGGAATGAAGTCAAGCACACACTAAAAAGATCCAAGATCAAGCTTTTCGTCTCTAATTCCATTTCCTGAATCAAGGAGGCCCTTGCGTGTCGGCTAGTTACTCTTAATTGCTTCACTACTTGTTTAGTAACTAGCGTCCTTGAGCTTCTATTGCCTTGCCTTCGTCTTTCTTATCTTTTGTAGCCTTTAATTTTTTTTTCCTTTACGTCAAAATTTCAGAGGCTTGTTTCTCATAGTCCATCTCGCATTGTTCTTGTTTTGAGATGGTCTTTGGTGTTCTTATTGTAAACACTCATTATTTCGTTAATTCATTAATTTCACTTTAAAAAAAAGATTGAACCTAATTATAACATATGCATACGCTAAAATGATTATATACTTAAGTCTGCCATACCTGTAGGTTGTAGCTTGTGTTATATGTAATGCCTTTCCAAAATGTATAGTATCATGTTTAACAACCCAAAAATATGTAGTTAAAGGTTTTGGGCATCATAACTTAGTGTAGAAGGTTTCTTTGTACATTTTACAAAAATACTTTCTAGTATAACTTATTTTTTCCAGTTATGTACTATCAACTATTATTTTGAAATGGCAAAATATAGAGAATTTCACCAATTGAAACAAAATAAAAATTGACAACATACTTCTTAATGACTGTGTATCAATTGAACAAATAAAGACATATTATTTAATATATAATATAAAAAATTCACTATAATATATAATCAAATGACTTTGTTTAATTTTATGAACTCCATAAATTCAAACTTTCAAGGAAAAGAGGACAAGAGCTTATTCATGCTCCTCTAAAATTTGGTGCAAACTCCTACTTTTGGAGGTGAATTAAAATTTTAAAAATGGCATAAAGTATTCCCTAAAAGTTCTTTTAGCCCACTTGGCTCTTAATACATCTACTCCCAAGTTGTATCTCAAGGTCTTGATGTTGACTTTGGAAGTGATAACATATATGACGCCCTTAGCAGCCACTGCCTCGAATCGACCTGAAGTCAATGCTCCGAAGGCCAATTAATGCCTCTTGGATAACTCTTAGCAAAATGAGGGTTGACTTTCTTCCCGAACTTTTTGCCTTTTAACTATGCAAATTATGTTTCTGTAAGTGAAAGAGGCTAAGAATATCCGTGGACAGTTGTGCGATTTTTGATTTGATATGGTATGACGTTGTTTAACGGAAATGAATAATCATGAAAGGGAAAGTTGAAGATTGAGCAGAAATTTGTGTTTTCTTGGGTCCACTCTTAATCTCGATAAATTAATCAAATGAATGTCGGCGCAAGCAAATCGTGCTTTAATTATAATGTTTTGACTTTCTTCTTTTGCCAAGTTCACATGTTTTCCCGTTTTCTACGCATAAAATAGAGATATGCAAGACAGGGACAAACCGAGAGCCACGTTTCCTGTGCCCTTACCCCTTGTTCATGACGTCTCTACTCTTCTTCACATTTGTTTTTCATTTCAAAATTTATATATAAATTCAACTGTATATCATGAATTGAATACATTTCAGTTCTCAAACACCATTTTATTTGCAAAATGCTAAGTTTTAGTCACCATTGCACCAAGTCTTTGGAAACTTTACAGGCTTTCTTCATTCTAAATAGTGGACGTCTATATACTTCAAATCTTTAATGGAACTGCTATTTGGACCGTTATCTAAATTACAAGAATAATATCAATTGAATAAAAAGCTTGACGACGATGTTGGTGATTCTACACTGGCAGCTATTGAATTGGAATAGATAGTGAGAATGATACGACTTAGACCCATCTAGTAAATAAGAATTCTTCGATCTTATATGTTTTAAAAGATCCATCTTACGACCTAGTCTTCTTTCTTTTCAATTAAAAAACAGACATTTATAAGCGTAAAACAAAAAAATTATTACTCCGTGCACTCGTCTAAATTTGAAGTCAAAACTCTAACGAAGCTTTGATTGAGCGGAACTCTTCAAACTTTGGTAGAGATATTTAAAAGATAGGATATAAGAATTTGGCTTAATAAGTCCCATAGAATGCAAAAAGGGTATTCTAACAACTGCAAATTTCTGGTTAATGTCTGAGAGTCGCAGTGCAAAAAAATCTCGTATGATATTGATATCAAAATGAATAAATGCTTTCAGGTCTTAAAATTGCAGAATGATACAGGAAAACAAGAAACTTGTAAGGGAGAGAGAATACAAGTTAACGTTGTCTTTCTTACAAAATTTTTAAAGGAACTTGAGGACTTGATTCAACAATTTCGGCTCAGAAGAAGACTCAGAGATAGCCAAGCTCGTGATAAATGGAAATGAACCGAAACGGACCAACTAGTCTAGCCCACCCTTCACCTTTAACAAGCTTGCAACTGGGTCAAAGCTAAACCACGAATTCATATGTCTCTTCGCTCATGGGTCGCCGGAGATGTTATACCGGCAAAGAGGGCAAGAGTTACGATGACAGAGCCAAGAAGAGATGCAAGCTGCATGGTACACATGGCCACATGGTGAACGTCTACCCATATTTTCCGGTGGGAAAGTCTCCAGACAGACCGTACAAACATCGCCAGTGGTCACTGTTGGCAGATCGGAGACCAAAGAATTGGACACCGTGACTTGATGCCCAAAATTTGCAGGTAAAGTTAGAGCATCGTCGAGGTCAAAGCTAGCGTCGACGAGACAGCTCGAAAGAGCGTGACTTTGTGAAGAGACAGCCATTTAGTGTTCGTGGAGAAGAAAGCAAAACGAAGGAGAAAATAGATAAGAGGGCAGTATAAGGTTTGTACGAGTTAGAATGAACCAATTTATAGAGACTTTGTGGTTGACTTTCTTAAGCCAAAAAAGGTACCAATAGGACATGTTGATATACACAACTACTGTTTGTAGAAGGGGAGAAAAAGGAAAGAGGAATAGAGACATTAAAAATATGTTAAGACCCTACAAATGTCTAACCGGTGTCAAGTTGTGGGCTATAATATAGTTGTCATTAATGTTGTGGAATCCTGCAACTGTAATTGCGTAATGCAATACGAAACCTCTGACGATGGCCAAGGGCCAAGAGTCGGCAGACACTCTTTCCCTTTTTGCTTTTGTTTTGTTTTTTTAACTCTGTTCAATCTTTGTGTCTGTGGTCAAAAAGCCAGTCGGTTAAATGATCAAATCTTGTTTTCTGGGGGCAAAAGGCCAGTTGGTTTCCAAGTTCAGGTCAAATAATCAAAATCTAGCTCTAAGGTCGCCCGCATGTTCACCTATTGACATGGTCATACCTCATTAAATCAATAGCCCTTTTTCCCATTTAATTCCTGTCTAGTGTTGGAAACGTATGTCTTTTTTAAAAAACATTTGTGTTACTTAAACAATGATTTCATGTGATTAGGTCTTCCAAGGCTCGTCACTTTCCATAATAATTTTTAGTCAGCTAATTATTCCCTCGTGGCTTTGAAGTGGATTTTATGTTCAATAATGATATTTCAAGTATGAAATGAAATTATTAATTAAATATTCAAGAGATTAATAGTTGTTTAAGAGAAAAGTCAATGTATGAGGTTCTTTCATTTCCTAACCCGTGTATGAATACCAAAATATATTCCCTATATACGGCTGCACCTTTCTTCGTCCGTTATTATTATACTTTCGTCTTCCTGTCTTTTCCTATTCTTGCTACCGTCCTCCAAATTCTTAAGACTCCACATCAAGATCAACATGGAGTTCGTTATATTAACAAAGAAGTGTTTTAAATGGCTCATCAAAATATATATCATTTTGTATTTCGAGAACACTAAATTTTTTGTTTTAAATTGTAATCTTAAGCCTCCAGATTTGCTTAAAAGCGCACGAAGATGAAAAGATACGGAATTGGTTTTGTTTGGTTAATAAGATACGGAATTGGTTTTGTTTGCATAAAAGCGCACGAAGATGAAAAGATACGGAATTGGTTAGTATTTCTGAAATACTAAGAAGCTGAGGGTATGTTTTGTTGAATTTTCAGTTTTGGTTTTTATTTTTTAAAAATATAAAAATTAAAAATAGTACAAAAATTAAAAAATAACACATAAATATAATATAAAAAAACAGTATAAAAATTAAAAACACAAATATATATATATAAATAAAAAACTGAAGTAAAGGATCCCAAAATCATGAATAGCACATATAAACATGATAACATTTTTTTAATGTTTTTTCCTTACAACAATTGTAATATTCATTTCTCCCACTTTATTCTTATAATTTTGTTGTTTATTTCTGTTTTTTAATATATTAAATTTGAAAATATATACAAGCATCCTTCCTGCTTCTGGCCCTACTCAACTCCATTTTCACGTTTTAATTGCCATACTGACGTGTTCGCATAGTTAAGAGCCAGAGGGACTTCAGCTTACCCGGCTGGACGGTAGTGGGCAAGACAAATTTAGGCAGACCCACCCACCAACTTGTTATATTCAATTATACTTTCGTAATGTTACGTTTTTTCCTCCTCTCATTTTTTAATTATTTTAATAATCAACAATTTATGGTGATATTGGTACATATCTAGTCGCTTATAAAAATCACAAACTAAAAGTATAAGATAATTATAA
>JAOXYD010000135.1:8250053-8281026 GCA_028565735.1 Pinacopodium congolense
TGATAAAGATAAGCCAAAAAAATAAAAACAACAAGAAAAATAACAATTAACAAACACCAACTCCCCAGCAACGACGCCAAAAATTTGATGAGCTCGTCGCAAGCAATCAAATAATAAATTCCTAACTATCCAAACTATGTAGTAATGGTGAGCTAGGGTCGAACCACATAGAGAAGGAATGCAAATTTTATTTCAATTGTTACACCAAAGAGAAAATTAAACACCCTAAATAGATGAAAGCAAGATAAACTAAGATGCAAAAGACACAAGCAAAGAGATAAACACTAAACAAATTTACGACTAACTTAGGCCACTAACTCGCAAGCTTGGAAAGTGTAATCTAAAGGTATGGAACCTTAAGCAAGTTCATTAAGTATCCTAACAAATTCAACTAGCCTATTGCTACTTTTAGGAATTACTATGGACTATTATGTATCACACGCTAAACCCTAGCTTTTGAAATTAGGAAATTACCTAAGGGTGATCAAGCCTAGAGATAACTCATAACTCATGACATTAAACCTAAGCTCCAAACCAACCTAGACTAACAAGCATCTAATTAAGCATAAATTTAACATGATTCTCACAATTTTCATCCTTTCATCATTCTAATATCTCCAAACCCCTAAAAGAACTAGCCACACATGATTAAACTACCTAAAACAAAGATTAAATGAATATAAATCATACTTGACTAAGTAACTTAAAAACAGGAAAATTTAAAACACTTAACGAAAAAGACAACTGATCACTTAAATTAACATAAACTTAAGCTAACTAAGGTATTGATTAATTAGCTAAAACCTGAGTCAACAAAACTCAAATTAATATTCAAATAAAAAATTCCAGCACCTATTACTTCAACAAAAAATAAAATTACCTAAATCAAAACCTAAAAACAAGTACCAATTGTTAGTTATCAAGCATCAATGAACTAAGAACACTATGAATAAGCAAAACCTCATGAAATAACACTTAATCAAAGATAAATTTTAATCAAAACAAATATGGAAAATATTAAAAACTAAAGCTTAAACAAGAAAGCTAAAATCTTGAAAATTTATAACTAATCTAAGAAATCAAATTTAACACTTTATCTAATGAAAACCTAAGCTACTTCAATTAATAAGAAGTATCTAGAACATAATGATCTAAGACTTAATTTAACACTTGAAATAAAAATTCTAGATTTAAAAATTAAGCTAAAAATGAAATTCAAATGGATTAAACCTTAAAAACATGCATAGAAATTAAATACTAAACATAGGTGAACCAAAGACTCAAAGGGTAATAGAAACTATATGGAATAAAACTTTAAAAAACTTAATATTTGATCAAAATAAATATGAAATTGTCATTAACAGTTTAAAGCCACACAATGTTCAACAATTGAATAATAGAGTATTAAAGAGATTAAACTAAACAAGATAATCAACCTATGTAAAACAAGGATTCGGCAAGGCTAAGGAAATTCAGATGAACTATGATAGTGAATACACAATACAAGGCATTATCAATTGGTATTAAGAGGAAATAAAATTCAAAAGCACAAGAAGAATAATTGCAAGAAACTCAAAGCTTAAGCCGTGTTACACCATCCACATAACAACTTTATAGACAAGTGGAGAATAAGTTCAAAACCGCTCATCATATGAGACTTTCCTAGAGGTTTGTCTTCTTCTGTGCTTGTGCAGCCATTCGAACTCACCAATTAACCAAGGCTTCCAGGAGACTTAGGAGAGCAGCTGTCCAACACTCACCAAGTGGGGAAGATGAGACAAAACATGCCTACCTTATACAACTTCCATAGGCTTGTTTTCTTCTCTCCATGTACATCCGTCCAACACCTTGAAACTGTCTAAGAATTACCAAATACCTAATGCTTCAAGGTCCTCTTGGAAACAACTGTCACTCCCAACTCCTTGCTCTCCTTTTCTTGTCTTTTGTTCTCTAGGTCTTTTATTCATTAAAGCCCATGCATTTGTCCTCTAACACATGTTTTTTTGTGCAACACTTGACAAACACATTTAGCCCTCAAAATTAACTTGTTGCCATTTGCTTCCTATGCTAAAGTCGTTTTTGCTCCTTTAAAATGGAAGACTTCTTAATTCAATTGCCAAGCTTCTTTTCAATGCTTCTTGTTTTTAATATAATTTTGTGTCTAATGATTAAAGCTGCATAAAAAATAATAGAAATAAAAAATAAGCATTTTGGAACGAGAATAAGGTTGAATTTATAATGAATTACATATGAAAATATCATATAATTCAAGTCTATCAAATTGTTGGCAGGAGTAGAGCTACTAGCGCATGGACCTGGGATGCATGGTCTCCTTCACGCATCGACCCACCTGACACATGAAATTCACCCACCTGGCGCATCGATTAGATTATTTGGACTAAGACCAAGATCTAGAAAAAAGGCATAGCAGCTGAAAAAGTAGAAAAACAAGGGCGAAGGCCGCGCTAGTAACAACGAAAAAAATGAATGCAAAAATTTTGACATTACAGATAAAAGGAGAGCAGCCACATAGCCATTCAGTCGCTACATGCATGGAAGTAGTATTTGAACAAGCATAAAAAAATTATTCACAGCCACAAACGTTAAGAGCATTTGTTTGGACGAGAGTGTTAAACACGAGAAAAATATAGTCCTCTTCTACAATCCATACAAGCTTCATTTAAACATAAAAACTTCAAGAGTTCCTTCAATGTCTATTTTTTTCCATATTTATTTTACCTTTATTTTTAATTTAATTTAATTTAATTTAATTTATATTATGTTTTATTTCTACGAATTGATAATTGTGTTTTTATATGTGTTTTTCTAAATGTTTTGCATATGTTTATTGCATAATAGGTTGTTATTATTGTGTTTTAATATTTATTTTGTGTGATTTTGTTTAGCATAATTTTAATTGTTATTTTGTTTGTGTTTAGTATTAATTTCGAGTAAGTTTTGTTTATTTAAGTGTTTTTATTTATGTTTTGTGTTTTTATTATTATTTAATTATTAATGTTGGGTTAAAATTGATTTTTATTGGTGTATTTATTTATTGTGTAGCTAATTTAAATTTAAAATGAAAAAAAGATAAAAAAAAGATAAAAAAAGATTAAAAGTAGGAGAGGCCAAGCTTACAGTTAGTCCAGACTAACAGTCTTCCTCCATTCAGCTCCTAGCCCAGAAGCCCGGCGTTCCAGAGTCCTAGAGCCCGCAGCTCCTGCGCGTAGTCCAGTAGCCAGCGGCCAGTGCCTCGACAACCCAAGCCCCGCCCCGCCACCCGCCTTCCCGTCTTCCTCGCCCGAGCCTACCTGCGTGAGTCCAGCCCAGCTGCACCCCGCAACCCGTCACCGCTTCAGCGCCCGGTTCACGCATTCGCCCCAACTCATGTAACTCGCGTGGCCAGCCCTTCTCCCAGTCTAAGATCCATCACATCACAAAAAGAAACCTAGGTAGCTCAAATAAAGAGGCACAGACGGAAGCTCTCAGACAGATAGCAGAAAAGGCAGCAGCTATTGGGACAAGAGGGAGGATTTTCGAAGACAGAAAAACCAGAACAAAAAAAAGAAGAGAGGACCGGACAACAGTAGTGAAGAAGACAGAGAAGGCACAGAAACACAGAAAAATCAGGACCAAGAGAGTAGAAAAGATGAGTTCCATACAAGTTTCAAGCACACATACAAGCACAAAATCTCAAGACTTCATCAAGTTCTATATTTCTATTTTCAGATTTATTTTAATTTTAGTTTTATTTTATTTTTATTATGTTTTACATTTTTATGAATATAGACTTGTTTGAAGTTATTTTTATTATTATGTGTGGCTAAAATATTTTTAGGATTTTTTGTTTGAATTATTTGGGACCCTTTGGCTATTGATTTAATTTTTTAAAATATTTGTGTTGTTTATTGTGCTTAAACCGTACAACAAATCGAGAGAGTGAGTTGGGTAATCTATGTTGGGTGTATAACGAGAGTTGGCATTTAATAGATCTATAGACAACAAGTTATTGATTTATTAGGAAGAGATTTGGATATATTAATATACTACCTATAGGATAACTTCATATCTAGTTAAAGGTTTAAGAAAGGCTTTGCATGTCGAGAGATCCCAAAGTTAATCCTAAATTTATTTAGCTAGTGGCATTTAGTTACACCTTGAGAGAGGGTAGCTAAAATATTAGGAAATCTTGGGCCAAATATAAATTAGATTAACTAACCAAAAGGAAACAAATAAGGATAATAACAAATCCTGTGCTTAAATCTTGTGTTTTTCTCCGAATTTATTGTTTGCTGTGCTTTCAATTGACTGTGTTGCTCGCTCCTGCTCCCAAATCTGTCTGCGTCTGTCCCATTTATTTGTTTTGTTTTTATTTATTTTATTTGCTTAAATTGAATTTCTTGAACAAAGTGTAAACTAAATTAATAGGGTGACTAGATATCAATCCTCGTGGGATCGATACCGTTCTTTACTACAAGTACGACCCGTATACTTGCGGTTTTGAGCGTAAAACTCATAGGTTATTTTGCAAATCAACACTAGACAACCTCTTTTGGAGCAGATACTCTCTAAATAGATCACTAGTCTAGATGCTTGATTTCATGATATTAAAGTTTCAACAAAAAATCTAGAAAATCAAATAGGGAATCATGCCACTAGGTAATTTTCTTAGAAACACGAAAACAAACCCAAAAAAATAAGTACATGTTGTGTTTATGAGTGATGAAAAAGAGGCAGTTGGTTCAATAGAGGAAGTAGAGAAAGAACCTGTCAAGAGTACGAAGGAAAAAGAAGTTGATGAGAAAGGAGGAGAAATGGAAAAAAATAAGGTGAATTTAGAGAAGATGAAGCAAGAGTTAAAGGACTACAAGCCATAACTTTCATATCCTAGCAGATTGAGCATTGAGTAACTTGAGGAGTGTACAAGTAAATGCTTTAACACTCCTTTGGTTGAATCTCATATGAAAGAACCAAAGTATGGAAAGTTTTCACATGATGTCCCCATGATTAAGAAGGCAAAAGAGTTCTTAAAGATGATGATAAGTGAAGAACATGAAGGAGTCTTTAAAGATGATTATGAGTGAAGAATGTGTAGCAATTTATTTAATGAGCTATCATAAACTTTAAAAGATCAAGGAGTTTCTCAATCCCATGCATGATTAGTGGTTTACATTTAAATAATGGTTTAGTCGACTTAAGGCTTAGTATAAATCTTATGTTAGATAAAATGTTTTATGAATTAGGACTTCAAATAACAAAGCTTACTAGGATGAGCATACAATTGATGGATAGATCAGTTAAATATCGTAAGGGTATTGTATATGATGTATTGGTTAAAGGCAATAAGTTTATTTTCCCTATTGATTATATGATTCTATATGTAAAGGATAAGGAAGATGTTCCTTTAATTTTAGGTATATTTTTTCTCACTATTTTGAAAATTTTGATTGATGTAATAGAAAAGAAATTGACACATAGAATTAAAGATGAATCTATTTATGAAACTTTGGGTACTTTATAAAAGGAAACAAAATACAAATCTTTGAAGTTTGATTTAATAAGGAAGCTGAGCCATGAACATTATAATAGAGAGTTTATGCCCTCCATTAATGTGAGGGAGCTAGAAAAATAGATGAAGGCCGATGAAAAAGAAGCCAAAAATCCAAAAGAAAGAACAAGATGAAAAGGTGGGCTTAAAGTAAGAAAATCAAAAACAGATGAGCAAAAAGAGGTTGTCAAGCATACAATATTCAAAAAGTATTTTTTGAATGGTAACACAATGCTTATTTCATTACTTTTGTTTTCCTTTTACTTTTATTATTAGAATTTGTTGCATATAGTTTACATTCTTACATTTTTTTTATTTGATTTTATTGTATGTGTTTTTATTATTTTTTTTGGAGTTTTACATCATTTTTAGGTGCTAAAGTGATCTAATTTTGATTAATGTTGTTTTAGATTCAGGAAGGCCTTGAAATACATATTAAATGAAATAAATTAACATAATTTTACATATTTGGTATGTATTTCATGGCTTGCATATTTGCAATAGATTAGTACATAACCATCTCGTGAGGATATCAGCTTTTAGTGATTATAAATCCTACCAACTCTCCCTTTATTTCTTTACCCCTCTCTTAACGCAAACTCAAATTTATCTTGTCCCATCACTTCTTTAACACAAAATCAAACCTCTAACCTGATTTTTATGCATTAATTCATAAGTTTACCATCAAATCAATAAGCTATGCACTTCATCATTGCATTGAATGCTTACAATTTTGTTTTTCTCTCATGAGTAAAGCATTACTTGGCTATTTAGTGTGATTTTCCATCACTTATGAGTTTTTGTTCTAAGATGCTATAGTAAGTGGATTAACCCTTATTTAACATTACCCATTCCTTTTTGTTTTGATTTGAGTGATTTTTCATATGGGTATATGTCTTATACCAAATTAGATGTTTAAGGTAAATTGAGTGCTTTCAAAATTTTCTAAAATAATTAAACTAGGCCACCAAAACAAATCAAACCATGTGCAATAACTAAACCTTTAATCAACCTAGAATATTATGCAAATTTTTATTTCAATGTAACTGTAATATAAACAAAAAATAATCAATAAAATAGGCAATAAATAAAGAGTATAGGGATATAAGGATACGCCATAATTTATAGAGGTTCTGCCAATCACTTGCCTACCTCCTTTCCTAACACTTTTGATGTTGTAGTTTTTCACATCTCAAAAGAATAAATACAATCTTCTTCAATGGGTAAAGAGTAAAATTTACAAGTCAAAATTTTCTTTATGGAAGATTTAGAGTGACCTTTGACAACTCTTTTTGAGATAAAGAGGAGCCTTTACAAGATCAAATAATCAAATGAATTAAGAATCCCATGCAAAAGTAAGAAAATACATCTATAGAGGTATTTCACCTAAAGCTCAATAAGCCAAAGCCTCTTTGCTTTCAAAAAATGCTATATATGATCAGTGAAGCACTTAAAAGCTTAAAAAAATATAATGAAACAATTTTTAAACACAAAAATTAGATTTGGAACAAGAAAATAAAAGATGAATAATGATGAACACAAAAACTAGGAAGCTTATGTAAATTTAACATTAATAGTATTAAACTTTAATAAAATGGCATAAAGATAAGGAAAAAAAGTTCTAGAGGTATTATTTATAGTGTTAAGAAGTGAATAGTGGTGTTAGATGTGAAAATAGCTATTAGAACCGTGAAAATAGTTGAAAACTGAGAGTTGTAGCTTTTTGGAAAACTAGCTATTGAAAAGTTCATCAACCAACGAGCCACACTAGTTAACCAATTAGTGCTTTAATAGCACACTTCAACTAGTCAATATAATTTAAACCACTCTAATTCATTTGTCTCAATCCAAATTCAATATAAAATATTGCCAAATATTTCCTAAGTTAACTTGAATACCAAGACATGAAAATTAAAATAAAAAAAACAAACTATCTTGGATTATGACCTATTTTACATACTTTAAAACGTTTTGGTTTTAAACTAATTCAAAAGCAGTATAAAACATTCCAATTTTCTTATTTTACTTTAAAATCATTGCACACAAGTTTTAAAATACATTTTGAACTTTTTTTAATAGCTACATTAATTTGAATATCAAAAACACAAATTTTGACCCTTTGGTAAAAATTTATGCAACTTTGGACTTAGAATATTTAATACAAAATTTGATCCCTTTGATTAATTGAACTTCAACTAAAACCTACATATATATTTGAAACAAAAAATGAAAAGTCTTGGAGTTGTCACATTTCTAGTTCTTTCATTATCTTCAATTTTAACTTCTAAACTAAGACTTTCCACATTAAATAAACCCATCAATTATACCTATATTTGAAACTTACATTAAAAAAAATCAAATGATTAGAAATGTTTATGTTTTATTATCATCAAAATTAAGATCGAAACCTTCCTTAACTCAAGGAGATGTATTGTTCATAACCATTTGTGATTTTCATGCTTTATTGGAGGTTATTATGATATATTGATTATTATCGCACTTACAAAACCATGTCTTGATGATTAACACTCTATTGGATATGGTATTTTATGAAATTTGAATGCACGCTATGATTTAGAGTGTTTAAGGATCTACAATTAATGTGTATTATACGTGAATGGGTAAAGATGACATGTAGTCATTTAATTGGGATTAATGTATTTATAAATGCCTAAAAGAGTGTGACTTTTTATTCTTGTACTTCTTTCCAATTTTTCTTAACTGGTGAATTTACCATGTCACTCTTAGAAGTCGTATTGGATGGTTGTTAATTATGAAGGATTTTTTTATTCTTGTCACTTTTTGTATATATGCTAAATGATTGGTGTTTTGAGTGTCCTTCTTTCATGGATAATCAATGTAGCATTTGCTCATGATCATATGGCATATGCATTGTGAGAGCTAGACATGATTTTAGTTACATAACATTGTTTTAGTGTTTTTATAGAAGCATGCCTAGATCTAATCAAAAGGGAAAGAGGACTCATAAAGAGGAAGGTTCTTCTTCTAGCAGCATTAAAGCTGGATCATCCCTAGTAAGATTCAACAACCCTAAGGCTTCAGTCATATATCAAGCATTTAAGAAGCTTCAGATTGAACCTACTAGATATTTCATTTGTTAGGATTTAGAGCAATTGGAGGTCGTAGAAGCTGCTTCACATTACTTGTAGACAAGAGGATGGAAATTGTTCATTGAGATTAAAGAGCCAAGTTACTAGAACCTGTTATGCAAGTTTTTAACCACTTTTCAATTCAAGAAACACTCTAAAAATATGGACCTCAATAAGGCTATACAATTTCATTTAGGTGGATAATAGTTCTTAATGTCTTGCAGGGGTTTTAATATAGCCCTAGTAGTTCTGGCTACAGAAGACAGAGACCTACCATTTATCAGGAATGAAAGAATAGACTTTTAACTCCTCACGTGAAACTTTAGAGTTCTGGACTAAAATTATTGATGGAAAGTATCAAGTTAATGTTACTAAGAGCACTAGATCAAGATTCTAGCACTTCAGATCCTACATAGATTGGTTACATACACTAGGTACTCATATGCCTCTAGTTACTTCGTGTGGGGCTAATTAAATTGAGAAAGAAAGTTCTTTTGTTACTTTAGTGCTTGCACCTAAACCTATGGGTTGGTTGGATGACCAAGGTATAAAAAATGTGGTACCCCTTGCTTAGCAGTCAACCATTGGTTTTGCGAGATAATAGTGGGGGCTAGAGATCATTCTTGTCATTTTTATGTTCTTTTCAAGGGGTTGACCTTATTCACTGAGAAGCAGGAAAGGAAAAAGGAAATGGTAGGCCTAGCCCCATAGCAAATTTGATGAGAACAACCAGAAGCCCATAGGTTGAAGGTGCCGGTGGAATGAATGGAAGAGGGAAGATGAATTCTTTCAAGAGGCAAAAGTCCCTTTAGGGGTCACATATGAGATTTCCTAATGCCTTTATGGTATGGTGGGAAAGTCAGGCCGATCAAGTGTCTTCATTCAATTGATAATACAAAAGAAGAACTAAACGAAATGAGTGGCCGAGGGGCAGGGAAAAGTTGTAACCGAAGTAAACTGCAGAGAGAAGAATCTCAGTAAAGGTTCCATTTCTGATCCCTCTCCACATAATTAATAATTAACTCAAGGGATTCGATTCTCTTTTACGTAAGATCGAGAACTCAATTTCGAGTGAAGCCTTAGTTATTGCTAAGTGTTCTCTCCATCTCAGAAGGTCAGGGCAGAAGGCTAGTTGATTCCCATTCCCTTGCTTGGGTACGGGATAAGAAGATCATTGACAACCACCTTTTTGTTTTGGTTGCCCTCATGAAGATAGGATTGTTGGATGCTACTTAGTATTTAAACAGAAGGGAAGGGTAACTCTCATACATCAGCTTTACCTACACGCCCCATTATTCCCAGTGCTCTCTATTTTCATAGGCATCACCTAAAGGTAATTAAAAAACTTTTGTTCATAATTCTTTCTTCCTATTTCATTCAACATTCAAGTGGGCTACAAAGAGAAAATTTGCCAAGCTGTATCAGTGACTAAACTAAGAAAATCAAACTTTCACTAGCAATTCTTTTTCACAGCTTCATTCAGTAATAGCCTATATTTTCTCTAGCCCGGAGCTGACACTCCTATCGATGTGCCTTCTTTACTTTCATTCTCGGGAAAAATCCAAATAACTAATTGATAGGAGGAACTATCATAAGCATAGAGTTAGGATTACAAAGAGAAATCCATAGAGAAAGGAAAGAGAACTTATTCAAATGACTTCGATCATTCAACTTTAACTTCTAAAGGAAGAATTTTACTTGGAATTTCATAAAGTGGTTCTTATCTTAAAAATCCTCAAAAGGCCTGTTTACATACACCATAGGGGTCAACACGAAAGGCCTTAAGTAGCGAATCAGGGTGACTGAGTTCTCTTATAGTATATGATAATCAATGTAAACTACAGCACAGGGGGTGCCTTAGCCCACCACTTTAGCCATTAGGGTAAAAAGATAAGAAAGTCACAAGTCCTCTTACATCACATGGTTGCAATTAACTTGGAACTTAGGTTGAGCATATTGATTTCAAAGAAAAGATTAACATAGATCCCTTAGACACCTCAATGTGGATTAGGATGTGTTTAACTACAAAAGTAAACAGATTTATTAGGCTTAATAGAGCTCATTATCCCCAAGATGAGCGGGACATAAGTAAATAATTAAAAGATAATGGTGATGATGATGACGAGGATATTGAGCATAGACCCTTCACAAGTGTATACCAATCTTTAACTGCACCCTTTGACTAGCTTAATGCCCAGGTGGATGCCTTACACATTGATATGAGGGAAATATCATTCTACCAATGATACCAGATAGGTAGAGTTTTAATAGATGTAAATAAGCCCCATATGGGAGGATGATCAATAGAGTTAATAGGAGAGGTGGGAGTAGTAGTAAGCTTGATGGTAGGAGTTTATATAGTATCATCCTTTATCACTACCACTGTTAGTTGATGATTGATAAGGCAAGTCATGGATCATTAGGCAGCTAAGTTTAATTTTGTTTTTTTCATTGTATTTTTTTCTTTTGCTTTCATTTCATCATAGATATTTTAAGTTAAACAACTACATTTTGTCATATTTGGTTTTACTTTATTTATTTTAGTTTTAGTTATTTATCACATATTAATCTAATATTTTAGACATGCATGTACGTTAATGTTAATATTTAGGTAATAGATAACAAGGTTTTTTAATTTTCTCCATAGCATTTAAGCCTACTTAATGGAATAGATTCTCTCAACTCCTACCTATAGATAAAACTTAATATTTAGTGTAGTCATATTCTCTTTCCCTTTTCACACTTTCTGTTATTTATCCTGTTTTACCCTTTAATTGAGGTCAATTTGGTTTATATAGGGTGGGAGGGGGGATGAGCTTGCTTAACTATTTACATACCATACACACTTGGCTTGTTGTGAGTCCAATAGTGATAATTTAAATATTTCATCTTAGAATGATCTTAATCATTAGTAGATTGTTAATTATAGTATTTTAGTTTAATTGATGATTTTGTTTTAGTTAACCATTGATTAAATTTTAAATGATTTCTAACTCCAAAATTTTTCTTTTAATTCTTTTTCTTTTGAGTGATTTGATGTTATATGGTGATCTTTGGAGATAATTTTAAGTTTTTAAGGACATATCATATGGTTTGTCATATGAATTTGGAATAAGATGTAGTTTAATGTCTAAAAAATGAAAATAAAATGTATGTTCCATAAATAAGTGGGTAAAAATATTTCACTCTATTGGCTTCATTATGATAACATGGTCGAAGTGTATGAGAGGTGATAATAAGTCATTTGAAAGAGTGTTCTATCTAAGTAAATAAGGGTGTTCATAAAAAAATATCACCTTCATGTCAAAAAGTTAGACGGCATCTCTAACAAGCCAAATGGAGTACTATAGTTGAGTAACAAAGGGTGGGTTCATGATAAGGTATTTGCTTTAACATCAAACGACTTGATGACCTCCAAATAATTTCTCTTAATTCAATTTTTGTTTTGTTTTGGTTGTCTTAAACATAATTGACAAGATTTATATGATGATCTATGTGAATGGCTTAAATAGTTAACATTGTCATGATATAGATGTGATTTGAGCACTAAATCAATTGCATTGATTTATATATTTTTTTTATTCAATTAAATTTTGACTTTTGATTGAGATTATTTTGGGTGAAGTATTTAAGTCTTTGCTTGCGGAAAAATAACAATTTAAGGATGGGGGTATTTGATAGCACCCAAATTATACATCCTTTAAGCATATTTTTATGATGATTATCTTAAGATTGTAGGAAATTTTAAGTTATTTGTGTGCATAATTGATTAATTATTGAATAAGATGTTGTCTATGTTTTTTTTACGAATTCTTATATTTTTTAAGAATTTTATTGAGTAATTACATGCATTTTTTAAGTTATAATGATTGTAAAATCAATTTAAGGAGCAAGAGCATTAAGTCATATAGTTCCACACCAAATGTCAAGGTCAATGGATGAATAATAAAGAGTGCATCATAAAAAGAGTCAGAAGAGCTAAAAAGAGGAGGCTTAAGGTTTAGCTCATAGTTTTTAGTCAAACTATTACTTTACTCCAAAAGGATGCATAGCTTAGGTCACAACTTTGAGTAATGCCATAACCTGATCAACCCCCTTATGCTTTTTAACCTATTTTTATTCCTTCTCATGGAGAGTTTTAACTCTTTAAAGCCTATAATTGCCACCAAAGATCCAAAGACAATTTCCAAGCCATCTTAACAAGGATCTGAGAAAATTTTAAGGAGAAAATCAAATAAAAACACATAAAATTAAAGATCAACAGTGGATTTTCTAACAAGAATCATAGAAAAATCAAGAGATCCAAAAGATTCAAGAACCATGATCATGAACTTCTTCCTCCCTTCTCCTTTTATGATTGTTGTTGATTTTTTATGATGTTTATGAACTAAATTTCTTATAAGATCTAGATTTTTATGAGATGTACTATTTCATTATTCCTTTTATTTCACTTTAAATTTTCAGATATGTCTTAGATTTACTTATGGAGTTAATGCAATTGGTTTTTAATTGTTATGCAAATGTAAACTTCGATGCCAATTATGTTATTTCATGGGTTTAGATTAAGAAAACAAATGAACGAATAAATTGAACTATAAGTTACACATCTTGCATGAAGACTTAGATATAAACATGTATGACATGTTTGGATTAGGTGTGAATTTAATTTAAAAAAATAAGTTCCATAAAATGTATTAATACATTCAATTGATAATTTGAGATAGAGATAAATTTCACTTGATTTATTAAATTGAATAAGCATTACATAACTCAAGAGAGTGTAATTTCAATTAGTGAACCTACAATCTAAGATAATTTGGATAGTCTATTAAATCAAGGTTAAGTGAAGAATATAAATACGTCTTAAGGGGGTTAGCCATTTAGATCCTAACTTCTTGATTGCTTGATAATTCTTGTGATTAGTCTTTGAATTTGCCTTTAGTTATTTTTTATTTTCTTTAATTAATCAATCAATCAACCATTAAGTAGGTTAGGTAGTAAAAATAGGAATGCTCTAATAGTTTACAGTCTTTATTAACAACTTGAATTCGAACTAGTTATACTGTACTACAATAGGTGCACTTGTTTAATTGTATGTGTTTACTATTATTGCTTGAAATTCTTGGATTTATATTTTATTAAAACCTAGGTATGCTTTACATTTATCAACTCTCATCCAAACTCATATGAATAATAGTAAGTTTTTTTTAATCCTTCTTTCTAGCCTTCTATAAAGTTTCTTTTTTTTTTTTTTGTGTTAATACTCCCTCATTCTATAGTTGATCACATTATTTCTCTATAATTTACCACTCATCTTTCAATCCACAAAAAGCTTCCATTCATTATTTAGACTAATTCTCGTTGATGAGTCTCAGAAATTGGAAGAGAAACATTCAATCCATCAACTTTTCTTATGATGTTAGTATTTAAGTTAAATAAATAAAAGGCAAAGGTACTAGCTTTTAAATTCTGGAAAACCAACTTGAAAATCTATTTTAATAATATTAATAAAATTACTATTTTGACTTAGAATCTTTGATATCGCAACATAACTAACAGCAAGCTACATAGTACCCTACAACTGGTAACTCTAATACAAATCATTAAATATGAAGATTAAATATAAAAATACATGTTTATTTTCTTTATAAAACTAAGGCTATTTTTTCATTTTGTTTCTCATGTTTCTTCATGGAGGTTCTGCATTTCCTCTCAAAAACCTCAATATCAATTTCCTTCTAATATTATTTTCTTATACATTGCATTCCTTTGAAGTTGGGAATGTATTGAACAATGGAGGTACAAAGATATCCGTCAATGTTAACTTAACATCGAGACAGACAAAGATCAAGATAAGGATTCCAACACAAGCAGTGGTGCAAGATAGAAAGCCAACTACTTATTTTTAAGGTTAAAGTTTCATAATCTTCCATCCTTTTATATCTGGGCTCATTGGACTTGATGGGTAATTGGGTTGCTAAAATCATGGCCTGACTCAATCCATTGGATTAGCTAGACCAAATGGCAAGCCTTCTAGGATGTTGCTAAAAATATGATGTCACTTATCTTTGAAGCCCAAATTTCCTCACATAATGTTGCAATCTTCATTCGTGCTTTTCTTCTAGCAGCTTCTTAAGTTAGTTACCACTCTATTAGACTATATAAGAAGCAATTACATTAATAAAAATTTGTCTGAGTAAATTTTGTTTGCACATTTCTTCTTTTTATCCTAGTATTAGAGCACATGTTTCTTGAGCCTCAAATGGCATTTTATCTTTCCTTTTGCCTATCACATTTCTTTTCAATCACCTGAATTTTTTTTCCCTCTATTTATTCTAGCTCAAAGTAGATCTCTTCGTTTTCTTTCTTAAATCCAGATTTCTGAAGGGCCCTTCTATGCCAATGTAGCTGGGCACCATCATATTGTTAATTAAAACCAAATTCAGCATATCATGAGACTAGAAATTTATCTAGCTTCCCCTTATTACCTACATCCCAACAAAAACCCCTTCACTCATTTTAGTGTCATCTCTTTTGACTGAACCCAATTACCATTCATGGTCTAGGATAATGAGGATAGATTTATTGTAAAAAAATAAACTATAATTTATAAATGGTAATATTGACATGCCACACAGAGAAGACCCTATGTATGTCTACTAGTATAAATGTATCATAATGGTTTTCTCTTAGTTAATGAGATTAGTGATAGAATCAATAGCTTAGAGTGTTATATGGCTAGAATCTACAGTTGATGTTTGGAAGGATTTGCATGACAGATTTTCACAAGTAAACCCATTCCATATTTCAAATCTTCAAGAATAAATCTATTGTTTCAAGTAAGGTACCATGATTATGTTAGACTATTATAACCATCTAAAAATGTTGTGGGACAAGTTTTTAAACCTAAGAGCCATACCCAAGTGTAGATGTTAGCTATAGTGCACTTGTGAGGTCATAATAATCATTAGATCCTATCAAGAAAATGATTGTGTCAACCATTTCTTGAAGGTTCTCAATGACTCTTATGCTACTATTAAATCTCAAATCATGTTACTAGACCCCCTACAAAAAATTTAAAAGGTTTTCTCTATGGTCACTTGGTAGAGCTGTCACGAGCTCAATAAATAATAAAATACCTAACTATCGAACAAACTATGTAGTGGGGTATGTAAGGGCAGATCCCATAAAGAATTAGGGTGAATTTAAACTATTTCTAATTTTGCACATAAGAAAAGAAAAACCCCTAAATTTTTAGAACTTAAAAAAAGTATAAAAGATATCAAATGAAAACAAAACATTAAGGATGCAAAATACAAAGAAATAGATAATAATAAAAGGAAACTGGGCATAAGATATATCTGAGATTTAGGACTTATAATAAATCCTCAAAATATATAAATTGAGACTGGTCTAAAATGCTAGTATATAGATCCAAACAATTGCTTGAATCCTAACTTCCTCCAACTTTACATAAATTCAACAAACTCTGAAAATATCTTTAACTACATGATAACCTAGAATAAACTCTCCAGATTTAATAACGCAATAGCTTTAAGTGTTAGGGAAAGACTAGCCTAAATTACAATCTTACAAGCTCGAATTGTGTAACTTAGATAATTAGAGTTCTAGATTAATTAGTTAAGCGCACTGACAAAACCAATTAACCTATTACTACTGACGAAAATCCCCAGAACTAGAAATTATACCTAGGGTGATCAATCTTATGTATTAATCCCTAATTCATGTCCTTTAATCAAAATTCCAATTCAATCTTGACCTAAAACACAATGCCCAATCAATTCATGCTTCCAACCTAAGCAAAACCTAAGCTACCATTACGAAATCAACTAAAACAAATGATAAACAACCAATAAACAAACTAAAATAACATAAAAAGGGCTAGAAAATAATAATAATAACACTGCTAGAAAATTAAATAGGCATCAATTAATAAAAATCTCAAGTTCATACAATAAAAAGGCACAAAACGTAACCCAAACATTACAACTAGGAAAGCAATAGACTATAACTTGAAAATGAAAGAATTCTGCAGCTTGAACACAAAGTGTCGAAAAATAAAAAGAAACAACTAAAGCTAATGGAAAATCAGCATAAAATGAAGGACAAATGCAAAACTAACCCAAAAAAAAAAAAAACCAAGACAACTCCAATAAAATGTCCCTAATGTAAATAATATTAAGAAACAAACAAAAATGCCAAGGAGAGCTTCTCTCCAAGTAAAAAAACACTTCTCCTATCTACAGGCTCTCTCGTATATCCTTTTCTGCCATCCTTCTAAAAGCTTTTTTTCAAAAGCTTCACTCACTTGGAAAGATTTAAAAGCTTTTGTTCTTTTTCTCATAAGGCTACGTAACCTCTCTTCTGTTAATTACAAAACAAACTACTAATTTTACGTTTAAAATCGCAAGTATACGGATCATAACTTAGAGTAAAAGGAGAATATCTATCCCATGAGGATTGTAGTTAGTTACCACTCAATTTGGGTAGTACTTTGTTCAAGAAATCAATTCAAACAAATTTAAAAAGATAAGTAAAATGAAAACAAACTAAAATAAAAACAAGAAACGTAACCAAAACCAAAACTATCAACAAAAACTTGGAGAAATCAAGATTAAAATCTAGGACTTATCTCTATCCCTATTTATTCACTACTTGTTTATTTGATTCAATTTCTATTTGGCTCAAGATTTCCTAATATTTGAGCTACCCTCTCTTAAGGTATAACTAAATGTAATTAGTTAAATAAATTAGGGTTAACTTTGGGATCTCTCGATATGCCAAGCATTTCCTAAACTTTCAACTATATATGAAGCTATCCTATAAGCAGTATATCAATCTATTGAACTCTCTTCCTAATAAATTAATAACTTATTATCTATAAGTCTATAAAATTTCAACTCACATTGTACATTTTACACAGATTACCCAACTCACTCTCACGATTTGTTATAGGGTTTAAGCTTAATAGACAATACAAATATTTATAACATTAAATCAATGCACAAAGGGTTACAAATAGTTCAAACAACAAATCTTAAAATAAGTTTAGCCACTCACAAGAGAAATAAGTTCAACCATGTCCATATTCTCCAAAATACAAAATATAATAGGAAAAGTAAAAATAAAATAAATATATGATGGTTGTTTTCCCTTTTGTGTTTAGAAATATGGAAAATGGAGGCTTGGTGAAGCTCTTAAGGCTTGAATCTTGAATCTCTAACTAGATGCTTGTGTCTTGGCTTGCAGTGGAAAAGACGGCCTGTTCTTCTCTTGGAATTGTGGCTTCCTAATCTATCTCTTCTTTTGGTGGTTGCTTGTTCACATTGCCCTCTCCCCTTTTGTTTGAATGTTTGATACTGAATATATCTGTGAGGGAGGCTTTTAGGTTATTTTGTATCTATAGAGTGTTGCATTTTAGTTTTTCTCCTAGACAAGCCCTCCCTCCGCTGCATTTTGATTTTTCTCCTAGAATGGTCAATTGAATGTTAAAGCTTGGTCAAAGCTCTTTGTCTTTTAGCTATTGGAAGTTTGCTTTTCTTGGCCAATCATGTTAGGCATTGGTCGATCAAAGGTTGGAAGGTTTTGCACCTAGGTACAAGACTATTACCCAAGAGCACTATTGATGGACCATTATGATTGCTTAGTTGCTTTAGTTTGCGTAAAACTCCTAAGTATAAAGGCTTCCTAGCTTATTTGCTTTGATTTTAATTCTCACTCGAGGAAGCTCTTTAATAGAGAATTTGGATGACTTGTTTGACCTTTAGATTGAGTCACCTCGAGAGGCGTGAATTTCCAAGTCATGCATGCTTACTCCTTTGTTTTTCTCCTCCTTTGGTTTATAAGCTTATTAAATGTTTTGTTTTCAAGCATTTTCTTTTTCTTTATTCCAACTTTATACCAACTTTTATTTTCAACTCCAATTCATTCTACACAATAAATAAATACATCAATAAGATCCAATTCTATCTAAAAATCACTAATTGAATGTTAAAACATAAAATATAAATAAAAACATCAAAATGATCAAGACTTACCCCAAAATAATACCAAACATAAAAGATACAATAATGAAAATCATGAAAAATAAAAACACACAAAATAAGTCTTAAAACACAACAATATCAACCTATTATGCAAGAAACACATACCAAACACTTAAAAAAACCTACTAATGCACAACTATCATCATACTTTTAATCTTTCTTTGTAAATCGTTTTTGTTGCTCTTTTTTTGCCAAACCATCCTTTCCAAATGTTTTTTGGTTTGTCTTGATAGATCAAGACACGTTTTCCACTCATCCAAGCCTCCCATCCTTTGCTTTTTCTTTTTTATCATGTCTCCTACCAAGCTTTTTCATTCATTTAAAAGCCTCCTCACTTTCTCTTTTATAAATATTTTTGTTTTAACCCTTAAAAGAGTAAGGCACATGTCTTTATTCGAAGAAAGCTTGCTCCTTGCTTAAACACTGCTTTTGTTATTGTTTTTGCAGGAAAGCATTATTAAAAGTTTTTTTCCTTTTTCCATAATTGAAATAACCTTTAGTTTTTTGCTCTATAATTGAGTTTATTCTCTCATTGCTTAATCTTGAATTCATCCAAAAGGGATAACCTGTTGATTAAGTAAAATATAACACAAATTAAGCCTTTTTTTAACCAAAAATAGGAATGGAAATTAAGTGAATTTGTATACAAAAATATCATAAAACTCATTCTTATCAAATACTCTTACACTTCAATTATTTCTTATCTTCAAACAATAAACAGAAATCAATCAATCTTTTTAATTCAATTCACAAAATTCAACTATGTGATAATCAAAAACAAGTTAACCACAAGCATTTTACACAGTTAGTCAAAAAGTAACCTAATATGCATAATATCTAACATTCAAGCCATTTCGTATAATTTATCACACAAACATTTCATAGAGCTATCATGAGCTCACCAAATAAAAAAATTTGACCTAACTACCAAACTAACTATGTAGTAGGGCAAATTAGGGTCAATTCCACAGAGAGCTAGGGTGAATTCAAACTATTTCTAATGTTACACAAAAAACAAAAACAAAAACCCCAACATTTTTAAGACTTAAAAAAATATATAAAAGACAACAAATGAAAAAAAAAAAGCACGGACACAGAATACAACGAAAGACAAGAAATAGATAACAATAAAAGACTGATGGGTGGAAGATATTTTTAGGATTCATGACTCATAACTAATCATCGAAATGTATAAATTGTGATTAGCCTAAGATGCTAGCCTATAGATTCAGAAAAGCTCTTGAATCCTAAGTTCCTCTAACTTTGCATAAATCCAACAAACTCTAAAAGTATCCCTAACTTCGTAACAACTTAGAATAAGCTCTCTAATTTAGTGAAATAGTAGTTTTAAGTATTAGAGAACAACTAGCCTAAGCCACAATCTCGTAAGTTCGGATTGTGTAACTTAAATAATAGGGATTCTATATTAATTAGTTAAGTTCAGTGACCAAACCAATTAATCTATTACTACTTATGGTATTATTTACAGACGATTACGTATCATAAGCTTCTACTTAGCAATCGAACTAGAAATTATATCTAAGATAGCCAATTATAAGAATTAATCCCTAATTCATGTTGTTTATTTGAAATTCCAATCCAACCTTGACTTAAATCATAATACTCAATTGGTTCCTAGTTAATTCTCACAATTGTTAGGCCAAAATCCCATTAATATCTTCTAACCTAAGATAAATCTATCCTAACATTTTGAAATCAACACATAAACAAACTAAAATAAATAATATAGCACATAAATAGGCAGAAATCACAAAGAAATTAATAAACTAAAGGCTGGAAAAAGAAATAAATATCGTATATTAACCAAATATCAAATTGATTAATACAATATTTGAACAAAACTTAAACTAAATATAAAGTAAAGAAATAACAAAATGAAGATAGCAAAGAAATAAAAAAAACTAAAGATAATGAGGACCTAAAACAAGAAATAAATAGTGCAACAAAGAAAATAATAAGAAAAATGACCAAAAACAAGCTAGAAACCAAGAAGAAAACTAAAGAAAATCTTTAAAAAACTAAGGAAAGAGATAGCCTAGAGATGGAAAATGAAGTTGTTGTCCCCTGACAAATAAAGCTCCCGGCATCAATTCCGAGCTTTTTTTAAATTCGTGTTTTTCTCCCCTTCCAAAACCGTTGTCGTCTCCCAAGAAAGCTTTTAAAAGCTTGTTTTGTCTTGTTCTTCTATATGGCTACATGCCCTCTCTAAGCTTTCCCTTCTTTAATCACGTTCTCACCCTCTCCTAGGAAGCTTGTTTAAGGTTCTTTTTTTTTTTTTGTCTTGAAAGAGTGGGACACATGTCCATCGGTCCTTATTAGTCTCCTTATTTTTATATTCTTTTTGCTCATCCTAGCAAGCTTTCTTTATTTTGTCTTATTATCCTCTCTAAGACACATGTCCCGTTAAGCATTTGCTTGATAAACGTTTTCTCTAATTTGCTTCTTGGAAAGCTTTTCGTTCCCTTTAAAATGCTATTGTTTTATGTCTTCCAAGAGTATGGCACGTGTCTTCTACTCCAAGGAAAACTTCTCCTTTGTAAAACATTTTTATGTTGCTCCTCTCTTCAAAGTGTTGTGCTGTCATTTTTCAAGGGAGCGAGTCACATGTCCCACTAGCAAAGAAAAGCTCCTCCTATGTAAACATTTTTTTTCTCCAATCTACTTTAAAACATTGCCTTTTTGGTCCCAAATGTGTATCAACACATTCCACCTAGCATTTAACGTAAATTGAACACAAATTAAGCATTTTATCTTGAAAATAAGATTGAAATTACACGGAAATGCATAAGAAAATATAAGATAATTTAATCATATCATCACTCGACATTAAAGGCAACTAAACTCTTCTCACACATCAGCTACCCCCATTACTATGAATTATGAGTCCTAAGTTTTTTTCCTAAAATAGACATTCACAAACCCTACCATTTCATAAAAAAAGCCTCTACGGACATATTGTGGGTACCAAGGGAATTTTGAAGATAAGTGCTATAGGAAACATGGACTTCCACCAAATTTTTTCGCAAAAAACAACAAAGCAGCTACATACCAATCAAGAGATAACGGTAGAACTAAATTCAGATACGCCAACTAGGTGTAATTACATGATTCAACTTCTAATGCTGGCCAATCTTACCTGGAAAGAACACTTCAAGCTCACAACTACAACCTGACACAACAAGAATCCCATTAACTGAATGAGTTACTAAACAAAGAAAAGGACAACATTAGCAATTTAGTCTCCTTACCTCAGTTCAACACCATTACTAAAAACACAACAAGTAAATCCTCACTTGATCAACATTTCCTCTAGTCTTTTAGTTAGATCTTGGACTCAGGTGCTACAGGCTACATCGTGTGCAACCTGTAACTATTCTTAGAATACACAAAAATTTCAAAAATGGCTATGAGACTTCCAAATAGACAGTAAGCACCTATTCACCTCTTATACTAATCAATATTCTTTATACTCCTAATTGTTCATTTAACCTTACTTCAATTAGTGAACTCACACATTGCTCAAACTGCACAGTTGTGTGATTTAGGAACCCAACACCTTAAGGATGATTGGTTTTACTAAACGAGCAAATGGCCTCTATTACCTATTTCCCTCCACTCAAGTTAACACTATTTCTTTTCAACCTCACTGCATTTAGTATAAAATACTTGGACACCTCTCTAAGTAGACTCAAATTACTATCTAGCATTGACTCCTCTATTTACTTTCAATATGTAGCATAATATGACATTTTTCACTTTGCAAAAAAAAAAGTTACCTTTCAATTTAAGTGATTTTATTGCTTCTTTTTGCTTTGATATCATACATGATCATATCTGGAGCCCCTATCCTATTCCTTCAATACATAGGCATAGATTCTTCTTAAGCCTTATTAACGATCGAAGCCGTATAACCCGGATACACTTAATGAAGCAAAAATCTGAAATCAGGGAATTAATAAAAAAATTTCTTCACTTATGTAGAAAGACAATTTGGTAAGAAAATAAAATACATTAGTAGTGACCAAGGAGCTAAATTTTTCATTATAAAATTTTTTGTACAAAATGGAATATTACATGAAACCACTTATATAGAAACTCTCTAACAATATGATAAAGTAGAGAGAAAACATCAGCATATCCTAAACGTGGTAAAAGCCCTAAAAATGCAAGCAAACATCCCTATAAAATATTTGTTAGAATGTGTCCCACATGCTGTTTACCTTATAAACTGTATACCTACACCCATCCTATCCTAGAAATCCCCCTATTCTATTCTCTTTGGAACTAACTCTAAGCTTGCTCACCTAAGTTATTTGGTTGCCTTTGTTTTACCTCAACTAATGAAGCAAGTGGAGGTAAACTAGATCCTAGAGTAAGGAAAGTTGTGTTTTTTGGTTGTTTATAGGGATAAAAGGCTATAGGCTACTGGACTTGGAAACCAAATAATTTTTCACCTCTCAGGATGTGGCTTTTTATGAAGACTCTTTTCCTTTTGAGTCTTTGCCAACACCATCTTCTTTTATACTTGCTCCAGTCTTATAGATACCAATACACCTTCCTATAATCCTACACCCTCTTTTCCTAACGTTTTACCTCCTTCTTAAGATTCAACATCAATTTCATCAGCTTTACTACAACCCCATCACTCTACTAGACAATCTAAACACCCTTACTATCTCTATGACTATGACTGCCCCTCCTTACCATATAACTCTCTTTATACCCTCTCTTCTATTATTTCTTACCAAAACTTCTCCCCTTATCACAAAGCCTTTTCTATATCCCACACCTCTTCTATAAGACCCTCAACCTATTATGAAGCTGTGAAATATAAAGAATGGCATAATGTAAGGAATGAGGAATTAGGGGCATTATGAGCCAATGAGACATGGGAACTTATCTACTTACTTGAAGGAAATACTACCATTGACTTCAAGTGAGTGTAAAATTTTAAATTAAAACTTGAAGGCTCCTTCTTTGTTGCAAAAGTAGCTCATCGCTAAAGGTTTCACTCAGTAGATTGGCATTGACTACACGACCACATTCTCTCTCTAGTTAAGCACACTACCATTAGGCTTCTCCTTGCCTTACTGCATCATAACAATGGCATCTACACCAAATGGACATTAATAATACCTTTATACATGGTGACCTCTATGAAGAAGTCTACATGAAACCATTACCTGGTCTTCTACTACCTGACCCTGCAATGGTTCACAAGTTACATAAAAACATTTATGGTGTTAAGCAATCTAGTAGGCAATGGCATGCCAAACTTACCACGTCTCTTACCTGTGTTAGGTTTATCCAATCTAAATCTAATCCCCCGATATTCACCCAGCGCCAAGACAACAACTTCATTGCCCTACTTATATATATGTCGATGATTTACTGTTAGCTTGCAATAATCTTAATGTAATTAAGTCGATAAAAAAATTTCTGGACACTACCTTCAGCGTCAAAGACCTCAGCCCTGACGAGCAATTTCTAGGTCTAGAACTACCCGCTCCTTTATTGGCATCAATTTGTCTCAACAAAAGTATGCTCTCGACCTCCTTAAGGATGCTGGTTTCCTACATTGCAAACCCTCCTTTACTCAAATGGCTATTAACACTTGTCTGACAGACTTTGGAGAGCCTTACTCTGACATTTTGGCTTTCAAGTGACTCACTGGCAAGCTACCGTACCTGACACTCACAAGACCGGATATTAGTTTTACTATTCAACAACTCTCTCAATTCCTTGATAAGCCTACTCACGCACACCTACAGGCAACACATTAGGTTTTACATTACCTCAAAGCTGCTCTGGTCCGGGCATCCTCTTCCTCTATGTCTCCTTGTTTCAACTTTGTGCCTTTTTCGACTCAAATTGGGCTTCGTATCTCAACACCTGCAAATTGGTTACTGGCTTCTGCATTTTTCTTGGCTTATCTCTGGTCTCTTGAAAATCCAAGAAACAAGCAATAATTTCCTGCAATTCCTCTGAAGCTGAGTACAAAGCCCTATGTTCGACCACATGTGAGCTCCAGTGGCTTCTTTATCTCCTCCAAGATCTCTGCTTTACACCTCCCTAACCCACCAATTTATACTGCAACAACCAATTCACGATTCACATCGCTGAAAATCCAATCTTACACAAACGAATAAAGCATGTAGAGCTCGATTGCCACCTCATTCATGAAAAGATTAGATCTTATGGCATTCATTTTCTTCCCATCGCTTCAAGCTCCCAACTTGTCGATGTCTTCACCAAAGAATTGTTGTCCCCTTCGTTTCACTCCTTTCTTCTTATGTTGGGTATACACAATGTTTATACTCCAACTCACGGGAGATGATTAAATAATAAAGTTACAAAGATATCTGACAATGCTTGCTCAATATCAGGATAGACAAAGATCAAGAAAAGGATTCCAACACAAGCAATAATGCAAGACAGAAAGCCGACTGCTTATATTTAGGGCTAAAGTTCCAAAGTCTTCCATCTTTTTATATCTGGGGTCACTGGATCTGTTGGGCTACTAGGCTACAAAATCAAACCTTGACTTAATCTAATGGATCAGTTAGACCAAACAGCGGGCCTTCTAGGCTATTGCTAAAGACTTGATGTCTCTTGCCTTTGAAGCCCAAATTTCTTCACATAATGTTGCAATCTTCATTCATGTCTTTTCTTCTAGTAGCTTTTTAAGTTAGTTATCGCCCTGTTAAGGCTGTATAAAAAACAATTACATCAATAAAGATTCAGTTGAGTAAATTTTGTTTGCGCATTTCTTTTTTTTTATTAGAATATTCGAAGTTGTTGAAGTATCTCATGCATTTGGAGTTGGCCATGAGGAGCACTTAAGAATCTGACCCAATACTTGTTATAACCTTATTAAAATCTTAGCCTCGCTCAAGTGGGCAAACTACAGCCTATGTTGCTCGTCAACTCTTTAAAATTCTCTCTTTCATCTCCATTTTTCTTATCTCTTTCTAATATGATCTACAGTACTTTAACATTAAATCTTTTCATAACAACCCATTAAGCCAATTTAATTTTCATTTTTGACAACTCCTTACATTTTATCTTACCATAACATAAATTATACTTTATTTTGTCTAAATTTGTTTTGTTTTAAATTTTTCAAGAACTCTATTATCATATAATATCAAGCTAATGATTAATTAATTTATTTAAATAATTTTAATTTTTTTTATTTACATATAATCACATTTCATAAATTTTAATCCAAAACTTAATTATAGTTAATGGTGAATTTAGTTATAATTGAAGTTGCTATCTTTAAATGATAGAAAAGTCAACGAAAATTAACAAAATGATTAAATTTATTAGGGGAAGTGAATGAATAACCTGGAAAAACAAGAAAAAGGCCAGCAAAGGAAAGTGAGAGAAAAGTTAGAGAAAAGGAAATAAAAATGAAAATGTAGCAGAAGTAACAATAGAACCAGCAAAACAATCGAGAGATTAGGGGGCTATAAAGTAAGAAAGCATCAAAACTTCTGAGGCAAAGAAATGAAGACGTAAGCAAAAACATGTCATTGTGATATCAAAGCCCACAAGTGTTGGAGCTGCTGCCATCAATCTCGATAATAATGTTAGACCATCGCTTTTCCGTTCTCTTGAACATTGACGATGAGGACCTCGATAGTTGCTTGAAATCCTCATAATTAAGGGTCCTATGATTTACAAAGAAATTAAATCAGTCCTTAAAATTTTAATAAAAATTTGAAGCGCCCAAGAGGGCAAGACTGTTAGTCACTTCTGTGTTAAAGTTGACCTAATATGGACTAATGGCAGTTTATGTGGGCCAATGTACGTGGCAATTTACTTATATGTGACAAGTCTATGTATCATATTCTGATTGTCCTTTTCTATCCTATTCGAAAGGACAGCCTTTTAAACATGCATAAATGAAGTCTTCCTTTCCTGATCTATCTAAATGGCGTTGTTTTTGTCTTGTGCGAAACATGTCTTTTTTATGATGTGTAATCCTCAGCTTCTTTCTTTCTTTCTCTTCATCTTGATTTTAACTTTTTTATTCATCGTGTTTCTTCTCCCCGTTGTCTTTTACCTCGTGTTTATTTGTTGTTCACAAACAAGTAAAAAAGGTATATTTTTGTGTTGACTATCGAAAGTTTCGAAGAAAAGAAGAAGTGCTACAATTAATATCTCAAAATAATGGGGAGGAGAACAATAACATGGGCTTCATTGATTTTGTCAAAGTGAAAGATGTTTTGACTAACATTGGTTTGAGTAACCTAGTGGATTTCGGAGAAGTTTCCAAAGAACATTCCAATGGATAAACCCAAACTATTAGACTTGACATAGGAGCGGGCAAAAACTAATTCAACATGCCTTTAAAAGCTTAGTGAATCAAAGGTGTGAAGCAAATGATATTTATTAGAATATTCAGCTTCATCAAGCACTAAAAGAAGGAAATCAAGTAAAAATTCAATTGATTACGTCTCTTTGACAAAAGACATTGTGGACGCTATTAAGATGGCAGTTGAAATTTTTTGATGGAAATCTTTCCAAAAATTCAAAACAAGCACACTATAGATTGAGGTTATTAGTAAAAACTAGCATGGATATGTTAGAAATAATAAACATGATTTTTCATATTCTACAATAACTTTGAATGAGCATTTGAATGGCTAAACCTCAACTAATTAAGGTGATTTATGATTCGTTTTAGAGCTCTATGTGTCCAGATTAAGATGAATAAAACTTTATGTCATTAGAATTACTTAAAGAGAGTTATGGTGGAATAAAGACAGATTGATCAATTTTTGCTGTTATAAAAAATTTATGTGTCATTGAAAATTTTTTCCTCTTTGTATTCTAGCATTAAGTAGCTTTTAAGTTGGCTAGTCTAGAATTCTCCATTTGATACTATAAATAGCCATGTAATGTTTCATTTTATGCAAGTGAGTCAAGCATAAGACTTATCTTATAAGATTCCTTTTCTTCCATTGTTTGTATGAGAGAGAGTTCTTCTTTGTGTGTGAGTGTACAAACCTTTGAGAGTTTTTTTTTTTTCCAAAAAAGTGGTATCAGAGCCAACTATGAGAACAAAAGGAGCCTCCATGTCTTTCCAATATCCACAACTTACCAAAATTCACTATGAGAATTGGGCACTTAGGATGAAGGCTATTCTTGGTTTACAAGGCGTATGGGAGATCATCAACAAAGGATACGCGGAACCTCAAGATCAGGAAAGTTTGACTTAAGCTTAAATGGATTCTTTAGAGAAGCAAAGGAAGAAAAATCAGAGTATGCTTACCATCATTCATCAAGGATTAGATGAACAAATGTTCGAGAAAATAGCTAATGAAACTACATCAAAGAAAGCGTGGGAAACTCTCTAAAATTTGGTGATGGGAGTTGACAAAGTAAATAAGGTATGACTTCAAATTCTAAGGTTTGAGTTTGAGACCTTTTTTATGAAAGATGGAGAATCCATTTCAGAGTATTTCACAAGAGTTCTAGAAGTGGTGAATCAAATGAAGAGACTTGGTGAAACCATGCAAGATGTTCAATTTGTAGAAAAGGTTCTACACTCTCTCAACTCAAACTTTAATTATGTGGTAGTAGCTATTGAAGAGTCCAAAGATGTAAGTAATATGTCCATAGACGAGCTAAGTTGATCGTTAATAGCTCATGAAGAAAGGATGTATCGCGACAAAAAAGGAGGTATCATCAGAACAAGCCTTACTAGCAAATTTATCCATAAAGTCTAAAAACAATCATATGGAGTAAAGTAGACGTGGACATGGTCGCGGATGTGGAAATGGACATGGACATGGACATGGATGAGGTCGTGGACATATATGGAGAGAAGGAAGAGGAAAAGGTGAACATGAATCTTCTCATGACAATCAAACTTAAAATTTCTGAGGAAGCTGAAGATGACGAGGAAGAGACAACTTTGGAAGGAATAATATGTGGAAAAGTGTCAAAACCCAAATTGAATGTTATTTATGTGGTAAGAATGGTCATTAATCTTGGGAATGTTTTTCTAAGAATTTAGATGACGTAAAATTTATATAATTCAATGAAGATGCAACAGAGGAGACCTTACTACTTATAGTCAAGGATGAACCAAAAGGTGAAAAGAGCACATGGCACCTTGATAATATAGCTAGCAATCATATGACAGGTGATAAAAACAAATTTTTTGAATTAGATACTAAAGTAAAAGGGACTGTACGTTTTGGTGATAATTAAATAGTAGAGATCGAAGGTAGAGGTGCAATTTTGTTGAGGACAAAATTAGATGGTGATAAGCTTCTCTCTAACGTTTATTATATTCCAAAACTAAAGAATAATATTTTAAGTATTGGTCAAATTTTGGAGAATGGGTGTAAAATTTATATGGAGGGTCATACTCTTTGGCTTAGAGATCGTAATGCTAACCTTCTTACCAATGTGATTATGACTAATAACAAGATGTTTGTATTGAACTCGAACACTGTGGATGCTACGTGTTTAAAGACTCGTGTTGACGATCCTTCATGGATATGGCATATGAGGTATGGACATTTGAATTTTAATGCACTCAAAGCTTTGTGACAGAAGAAGATGGTACAAGGCATTTGAAGTATAAATCATCCTGACCAACTATGTGAGGCATGCTTGCTCGGAAAGTATTCAAGGAAAAGCTTCCCAAACCAATCAATCTCGAGAGCTACCAAACCACTCCAACTTGTTCAAGCAGATGGTTGTGGTCCTATCAATCCTCTATCTTTTGGTAAAAGCTCGTACTTTATTCTCTTCATTGATGATTATAGTAGAAAGACGTGGGTGAAATTTTTGAAGTACAAGTCTGAAGCGTTTGATGCGTTTAAAAAGTTTAAAGCTTTAGTTGAAAAAGAAAGTGGTTTTGAGATCAAAGCATTAAGAACTAATAGAGGTGGAGAATTTACTTCTAATGAGTTTAAGAGCTTTTGTGAGTTGCATGGAATTCTTCATCCTCTTACAGAGCCCAGGTCTCCGCAACAAAATGGAGTAGCGGAAAGAAAGAATCGAACAATCCTTAATATGGCGAGAACAATGTTGAAAAGTAAAATGATGCCTAAGGAGTTTTGGGCTGAAGCAGTTGTGTGTGCGGTTTATCTCTCAAATCGTAGTCCTACAAAGAGCTTGAAAGATGCTACTCCACAAGAAGTATGAAGCGAAATAAAGCCTTCTGTATCTCATCTAAGAGTATTTGAATCAATTGCATATGTGCATGTTCCAGAACAAGAAAGGTCTAAACTTGATGATCGAAGTAAAAAATTTATTTTCATTGGATATGATGAAAACTCAAAAGGTTATAAATTGTTTAACCCAAGCAAAGAAAAGATTATTATCAGTAGAGATGTTGAATTTGATGAAGAATCATCTTGCAATTGGAACTCACATATTAAGGGATCTTATGATTTCTTTCCATATTTTGACGATGAAGAAGAAAAGGAGGTTATTCAAGAAGTCGAAAATGGAGCCTCTCTACCAAGCACACCAATCCCATCATCTCAGGCATCATCATCCACATCTTCACCAATAAGTGTAGGACCTCGAGGATATCGAAGACTTGACGAATTTTATGATAACTCTAACTTGTTTTATTTACTTGCAGATATTGAGCCTTTAAAATTTGAAGATGCTAGTAAGAATAAGAAGTGGATAGATGCAATGAATGAGGAAATTCAAGCCATCAAAAGGAATGACACATGGGAACTTATGTCTCTTCCGAGATGTCACCAAGCGATTGGAGTCAAATGAGTGTACAAGATTAAGAAGAATGCCAAAGGTGAAGTGGAGAGATACAAAGCAAGGTTTGTTGTCAAAGGATATAAGCAAAAGCAAGGCATTGACTATGAATAGGTATTTGTCCCTGTTGCTCACTTGGAGACAATTCGTTTATTAATAAGTATGGCTGCTCAAAATAATTGGAAGATTCATCAATTGGATGTCAAATCTGTTTTTCTCAACGGATATTTAGAGGAAGAAGTTTACATTGAGCAACCAATGGGATATTTTATGAAAGGCCAAGAAGATAAAGTATTAAAGTTAAAGAAGGCATTGTATGGACTTAAACAAGCGCCAAGAGCTTGGAATAGCCGAATTGATGAGTATTTCTAAAAGAATGGTTTTACCAGATGCATAAACGAGTATGCTCTTTATGTTAAAAATGATAAAGATGATTTGTTATTTGTTTGTATCTATGTGGATGATCTAATATTCAC
>JAOXYD010000135.1:8281126-8292156 GCA_028565735.1 Pinacopodium congolense
CTTTAATTTATGAAATTAATTATTTTTTTCATAAAAAATAAATATAATGTGTACTACTCTTATCATTTCATCAAGGCTCCGTTTTGAAGAAACTACAACTAAAGATATTTTAAGAATAATGCAATACTACAATTTAAATCTCATAATTATGATTTCATCGTAATTTTTAATTATATAGTAATTATCTCAGTAATTTTATCTTTAATATTAATTCTTTAATATAATTAACAAGAAATACATAAAAATAAATAATACCTTTTATTGAATAAATTTACAATGCCATATAGATAATTGCAACCAATTATTTGATATGAAGAACATTAACATAAATTTGTAGTTTTATATTTTAAAAAACATAAATTTGGAGCACAGTGCCGTGAGAATCAATGCAAAAGTTGAAGGACCAGGAAATTTTGGAAGGAAAAGAACGTGGACAGCTGATTATTCTATGTTCGTGGAAAAATGTACTATTTACAATTGAGTGAAAATATTTTAGTTGGGTTGTGGGTTGTGATTTTATATTGTGATTATTGTATTTTTGTATTAGTAATTATGTTTTTTTATCGATTTTTATGTTATATTAATGTATTTTTTATTGATTTTTGTATTTAAAAAAATAGGAGATCAAAACAAAAAATAAAAATTAAAGTAAACAAGAAAATCCTATATTGTGCTGTTTTTTAACCTTGGCTTGTGCAGATTTTTGCTTTCTGGTCTGTAAAAACTATAGCTAATAGTGGGATGCTTTGCTAACTCGTGACTAGCTGTTAATCAGTTGAAATTTTGTTTCTGTTGTATTGTTGATACTCTGCTTTTTCTATTCATATAAATTTGGAAAATAATCTATACTGTAAATTGAGTACATGATTATGAACTCCAAAGGAAAATAGTTGAGAAGACTAAAAGCTGAAGTGATAATGATCGCATTAGGAATGATCTTGAGAGGGTTATACTAGAGGTGCAAGAGAAAATTACCCGCTGACTTTTTTGTGATAGTTATTTATATTTATTATATTAACAAATCACAAATAATTATATTAATGAGGAAGAAATATCTAAAGTACTTTTATATATTTAAATTATATGTTGATATGTAGAGGATATTTTAAACATTTTCCTTTTTAATGTGAAAAGACCTAGTCAACAAGTGTTATACATAAAGCGTGTGCCATTTGTGCTTTCTACTTCATTTTCGTGTACTTAGGGATTGGTGTCATTTGTGCTTTCTACTTCATTTTCGTGTACTTAGGGATTGGTGTGACTTTTGTTTTTTTTTAGTTTTTTATTTTTTTAAATATAAAAATTAAGAAAATAATATAAAAATTATAAAAGATAATAAATTAATACAATATAAAAATTTAGAGTAATAACACAAAAATCGAAAGTAATATAATTAATACAAATACATTAAAAAAATTATAATTAAAATTTACAATTAATAACAATACTAAACGACTGTTAGTTTTAGTCCAAAATGTAACTGTGAGATTCAAATCTTCGCGAGATCATTCGAAGATTGATCAAATCGGACGTTGGAGGTGTTTCAAATGTATCCTATGTATTGGACCGCCTTCTTTTCTATTAACATTAATTACAAAAAGTTTGATATTCTAAAATGTAAGCCAGTTCATGTCATTTTTCTATTAGATAATCAGATCTTACTATTAAAAGGAGAGAGAAGCTTTTGATAACTAACACTATTTAAGTTGCAAATGAATAAACGAATTTCATAATTTATTACACTTAAAATTTTGAATTATAAATTTTTTTTTTTTTTTTACTTACGTAATTTCTAAAGTACTTGGATTTATTATTTAATATTATTGCTTATGCAAAGACAATTGAAGTAAAAGTAACTGATACTACTAAAATACTTTTAACTATTTGTTAGTCACAAAAACAAAAAATGTTCACTATTCAAATATTTATATGTATCTTTCCTTCTGATATCGATAACCCTGAATAGTATGGACAATAGAAATTACTCTTTTCGTATGAACCGTACACGTCCCTTGTTTTAGCATACTTCTCCATGACAATTTTCTCACACTTATTATATAATACAAGTTTTCGAACCCAACACAAATTATTTATGGTCCAATATTGTCATGATCTTAGGGGCTAACCTCGTTCCTAATATCATATTTATGAAGATACGAAGAACTTAATACATACCAAGTGTGTCTTAGGTGTGGTGGCTGACTAGATTAAAGAAGGCTCCTCTTTTCGTCTTTAGTTGAGCATAAGTTCCTCTCTCTACTATCTTTCCGTCGTCAACAAAGGCAATGGAATGGAGTTTTTGTATTGTGTTAAGACGATGAGCGACCACAATTGTAGTTCTTCCGACCATGATCCTGTCTAGTGCTTCTTGAACTACTTGCTCTGATTGCACGTCAAGTGCACTTGTGGCCTCATCTAATAGTAGGATTGTTGGATTCCGAAGTATGGCTCTTGCAATTGCTATTCTTTGCTTTTGTCCTCCTGATAATTGGACCCCTCTTTCACCACATTCTGTTCCATACCCGTCCTTCAGTGACCTACATTACATCATAATTTCCACTTGTTATAAGCAACCAGTGCATCATGAATTTCACATCGACTACACGAGTTTTTAACTTACGAGATAAATTCATGAGCATTAGCAGCTCTGGCAGCTTCCACGATCTCAGTTTCAGTAGCATCAGGCTTCCCAAATTCAATGTTGTCGCGGATGCTACCTGAATATATGACTGGCTCTTGGCTAACAAGGGCAGTGTGCGTTCTGTACCAATGAACATCAAGTACCCTTATGTCCACTCCATCCACTTTCACGGTCCCTTTCTCAACGTCGTAAAATCTCTGAATCAGTCCAATCACGGTTGATTTGCCACATCCACTTTTCCCCACGAGACCTACGCTTGTTCCCTCCTTCACCTCTAACCAAAATTGGCGCAACACTAACGTGTTTGGACGACTGGGGTAGGCAAAATCAACCTTCTTCATCTCTATCCTTCCCTCAATTTTCTTCAATTTGGTTCCATTTCCACCGTCTCCAACCTACACATTATTACGCTGTTAACTGAATCTCTACTTTATATAAATGATTTGAACACTTAAATAGTAAAATTTATTTACAACACTTACATTGTATGACGCTGGAATCAGGGACTGGCGGTCAAGAACCTGGAACACAGATGCAATGGCAGCAGAACCTTTGGCTAAATCAGAAGTCATGCTTCCAGCCTCAGCTATAACCTTTCCAGTGCTCACCAAAATGAAAAATGTTTTGAACACATCTCCTGCTGATATCTCTCCTTTCTTCACTAGAACACCTCCATACCAAAAATCTAGAGCCCATGACACGAAAGTCAGGCAATTTGCAGACCCCATACCGATTCCTGCTAGCCAAGCTTTTCTTCTTGCCTCTTTCCTGGGTTCGTCTTGAGCATCATCAAAAAGTTGAAGCACTTTTCCCACACTCCCGAATGAAGTCACAATCTTGTGATTATAGACTGCTTCAGCAGCAATTTGAGTGCTTTGATTTTGTGCCTTGACAAATTTTGTTGAGAGGCTAGAAAGCAGAACCTTTCGTGTGTAGAAACATAGGATTGTGAGTGGTTGAACTGCAATCATAACAAGTGCAAGCTTCCAAGCCACTACTAGTCCCATAATCATGGCTATGGTGACCCCAGAAGTAGTTTGAACTAACAAGGAAACTCGATCTGCAACAAGGGTTTTAGCCATGGCGGCCTCATTGCTCAATCTTGAACATAATGATCCGCTTGAATTCTGTTCTTCATCGAACCAGGCAGCTTCAAAAGTCAATATCTTCTCCAACATTCTCATCCTGATTCTCTTGGTTAACCTCCCACCCATACAAGCAAAATTGTAGTGTTGAATCACATTCAGAATCATTGAAATCAAGGATAGTGAGCAAAAAATTAAAGAGTATGTTCGTATTCGAGCGAGCATCTCATCATGGCTTGGGGCAAAGAAAGCTGCGATCATACCACCGATGGTTAATGCATAGACAGGCTGCACGGCACCCGATGCTACAGCTGAGAGACTTCCCAACAGGGCTTGCTTCCATTCTGGTGCGTTTAAAGACAGAAGCCGATAGAAAGAAGGAGGAGGGTGAGATTTGGGCTTTGGACTAGCAACCGGCAATGGTGAAGGACAAATCCCGGGACTTGATCTTCCTGTGCTTAGTCTCCCAGCACTGCTTCTTGTTATTGAAGATATGTGTGTGTCAGAATTATTCTGCTCTTGGTCATCACAACTGAATTGTCTCTGCATCTTGGCAAGTTTCGCATAGTGGCCACCTTTCCTGTTAATCAGATCATTATGTGGACCTATTTCAATGATGGAACCGTTGCTAATGACTGCAATGAAGTCTGCATTTCGAACTGTAGACAGCTTGTGAGCTACCACCTAGTAATTGGAATATGGTACCGAAATTTCAGCAGTTATAAACTAAGCACGAGTCAAATTTTAGCAGGAATGTGAGCAGAAAAGTGTACCAATGTGGTCCTTCCCATAGAGGCTTGATCAAGCGCATTTTGGACTAGTGTTTCTGACTCAGAATCAAGAGCACTTGTCGCTTCGTCAAGAAGGAGAATCACAGGGTTCTTGATAATGGCTCTAGCAATGGCTATCCGCTGCTTTTGTCCTCCTGACAGGAATGCTCCTCGTTCTCCAACCTACAAGCAAAAACAGTTCAAAAGAATGGTTGACCAGATGGAGAGATAAATATCCAAGACATGCTGAGCTCAGTTACCTTTGTTTCATATCCATCTGGAAGCTTTCTGATGAAGTTGTGAGCATTTGCTGCCATAGCTGCAACAGTGACTTCCTCCATGGTTGCACCCAGCTTCCCAAACATGATATTCTCTTTAATTGATGTACCAAACAGTGCATGCTCCTGGCTAACAAGTCCCATTTTGCTTCTCATCCATTTCAAGTTGAGCATTTTGATTTCAACACCATCAATCTTCACACTTCCACCTTCTGCATCATAAAATCGCTGTACCAAAGCAATTGCCGTGGACTTTCCACTTCCACTTGCTCCAACTAGAGCCACTGTTTTTCCTGCTTCAATTTTGAGATTGAAGTCTCCAAGAACAGTGCAATCTGGACGAGAAGGATACGTGAATTTGACATGCTCAAAATCTATTTCCCCTCTCATGTCATCAAGTGTGACTCCCTTTGTATCCTCACCATCGATTCCTGGAATTCGATCGATCCTGTTGAATATACGAGATGCAGCTACAGAAGCTTCTGTGAAGTAGTTCAAATCTGGAAGTGCCATTCCAAGGGATCTGCGTGGCATATAACAATCATACTTCTTTAATTTTTATTAAGAGGAGCGCTGTCATTTGAAAAATGATAACTTTGTCCAGAGAGTTTTACCTTGTACATATTAAACAAAATTGGGAATCATGATTATTAGAAATAAAGAAGGATAATATATAAATTAAACATGAGTCCTTAACATCCAGTTTGGTGCATTAATTACCAAAAAGAAATACAAAACATGATTTTTTTTAATTAGTTTCATAGCAAACGAAGTTTCTAAAGACAAAATATGTATACAATATATTCAAGTTTTGAGGATGTATCAAAAGGAGTTCTTTTACCAAATAAAGGACATAAATTTCACGAAGATAATACACATAATATGTAACCAAAATTTGTAAGTCGCAAATTATATTGTACGTTGTTACAATCATTGAAGCTGATGCAAATATAATTATGGTTATTGCTCATCACAATAATCACCAATTAAAAGTAATGAATCGCATTCTATGATTGCAATCATTTCTGCATGCAAAAGTTTTTTTTTTAATCATAAAAACATTAATAATGATGTATATATCCAACACTTTAAGAAGCTTGCAACTATATATTAGGTGAACTGAGCAATTGGCAACTTGAATGACTTGGATACGAGGAAGTTTCATGATTGTTATAGTTAAATGGACTAGTTAAAGGAAGTACTTGACTTCAATTATAGCATCTTTGCTAGTGAGGAAGACAAAAAGTATCCAAGGGTAATGACATTTTCAAAAAGTTTAAGATGAGGATTGGTTTTTCTGTAAGGCGAAGAAAGTTGGCCCTGTAGCCCGTGAGTTCTGCAGTAAACCCTAAAAGATTCTTTAATGTCACAGTAACTTTTTGACTTGGTATTTAGTTCTCAGGAGATAAAGATGTAATAAATCCTTCATAATTTAGTGGAAAGAATTTAGAATAAGTGTTCAATTCAGACATGACTGAAAGCCGAATCATGAACTTTGAATGTGAAAAAGGAGGCACGTGTAAACTTTATCATTAAATCCTTGTACTACTATAGACCATCAATGTTGAAGTTTTGAAGTGGTTGATCTATGTAAGCAAAAGAAAATCTATGACTGCCATCAAGATATAAAGGAACTTTTTCGACGGCTGCTTTTGTAGGAAAGGAGACAGAAGAAGTAATGACCTTGTGAAGTTCAGCAATGGAGGCTAGGTGGCTAAATCCAAGATGGATTATTCGGGTAATTCTAAAAATCTGTGGATCTCTTAAATATGATTGTGCATACTCTATTTACCATTCCATTGAATGCAACTTTTTGAAAGAGAATTTGGAAAGTGAAAGTGAAATGAGAAGGAAACAACGAGGGAAAGAGACTACGTACAGTCCACCCAAAATGAAGGAAATGCCAGCAGCATAAATTCGACCTCCACTTTCTCCTTTGTACCAAACCAAATGACTTCCATACCAAGCGAGAAAAGCCCATATGGCAAAAGACAGCCCTGTGCTTCCAACTGCAACACCTTTGGCTATGCCTTGTTTGACTCCCAGTTTAGTTGCTTTCTCCAAGATTGCTGAATATCTATCCAGAATTGTCTTCTCGGCAGTGAATGAATAGACAGTTTTAATGGAGCTGAGAGCTTGCTCAACTATGCAGTTTGCTTTCCCATACTCCTTGTGAGCCTTTTTGGACAGGTAGAGAAGGTATTTTCCATAAATCATTCCTGGGATTATAAGAAGTAGTAGAGTAGGAAAGGCCACCAGAGACAGTCTCCATGAGAAGTAAGCGGAAAATGCAAGCCCGGAGATGAACACAGACGTGTGCATCAAAAAAATGGGAACCTGAGAAAATAATTAACATGAATGATATCATCAAAAAATGCATCACAAATCCATTTCAGCTAGAGGGTGTATCAAAGTGGAGAGAGTAGCCAGGCAGGGTGTAGATGAGAGAAATGAGCTTTGCAAATAAACTAAGCATTATTTCTCGAGAAGTGCATAGTTTTCTGACACAACTGTTCAGGTAACCGAGACATTCTTTGGGTAGCATATGAGGATTGAGCCATCGAGTGTTTCTCATGAAATATTTTAATTTTACCTTTTCACTTAGTACTTCTTGTATAAGAGATGTATCTGTGGACAAACTATTGATGATTTCTGAAGTCGTTGCTTCTTGTGAATCGAAAAACCCAACTTCTTGTCTAAGGACGGCTTCCAAGTACTTGTACCGGATCTTCAGAACTTGTCGCTCACTGGTTTTACTCCAACAGTAACCTTCTGCAAGCAAGATCAAGCTATGCATTAGTCTATAAAGTAGGAGCTGTTTCATAGCTTCCAATTCTATGCAAATATCATATAGCTTTGTTCAAGTTTACTTTCAGATGAGGCAACAGCAGTTTCTCAAATTTAGGGCATCCCAAAGTTCTACAAAATGACCTCGTTTCTTAGATTATTGCTGGTGCCTCCTTATTACACCACCACTCTCTACTTTTGGATTCTAGTTTTTAAGTAAAAACAGAACTGAATCAGCTTTGCATTACTTGATCAGCATGTCCTTGTCCTTGCAAATAAAAAAAAAAAAGTAAATGGTATAGATTTGTTGTCATGGATAATCGAGATTTACCCATAAAAGCCACCACCAAGACTGCTAATCCCAAGTAGACGTAGTATAAACTGCACTGTTTAACAATCCAGAAAAAAGAGAAATGTATGTTCAGATACTTATGATTTAGAAGAAGAAGAGAAAAAGGGATGTTTTTTAGTGTTATCAGACTGCTTACCTTTTCGACCTCAGCCATGAAATTCCCATGATTTTGTTGGGTCTTACCATAGCCCAGGCTATTCATTAGGCGGCTAGCAAACACCAGTAACCAGTTGGTTGACATACCGTCTCCAATGGCTCCAACTGTTCCCATCAACATAAGCAGGATATCAACCCAATCTGCATATCTGAAAATTGCGGCTATAGACTTGCCTCCTTCACTTCCCATCTCGTTCTTGATCTTTTGAGAACTCATTGAACTAGGCTGCAACTAGCTGTAGTGGCTACAGTGGCTGTATAAAGGGTTACAGCCTAACAGTGCTCAAAGAGAATGGTTTAACTGAGAATTTATACATCGACGACCTGCTTGTGACGTCCCATGAAACAACCCTTAAATTGTCACGATAGGCTTTTCGTGGGTTGGTTAAAGATATTCCCTTACCATTATTTTAAAGAAGTGGTTGCTTTCTCATTCCACAAGCAAGCCTTACTGTTCTCAGCAAAAGATGATTATTATTGGCCAGTGGTGTTTCACGGTCCCCCTCCTCTTTGTTATGTTCTTTTAACTGATCGGTTTGGTTTGTTTATTTCAAATCATGTGGGTTTCCTTTGAAAAGCACGACTTCTCTTGTCGGCTTTTGCATACACCTGGAGGTGGTTATATTAAAATAATCATATTCTAACTTTGTTTGTGTGTGTGCAAGTAGCTTTGAACCGGGATCATGATGCAACTATCTGCATTTTTCCACGTTATAATCTTTTCGGTATTAGATCAAATCAAGTTTACCTAATGATTGAAGGCTAATTAATATCATGATCGTAAAACCATTTGCAATTTGCGCACTATAAACTTTTCAATATATACTTGATCATCACATACAGTGTACATATTTGATGATTGAAAATATTTTCTGTGCATGAAAGGAATCTCAGGCTCAGCACAAGTTAGAAAGTGGAGTTCATTACGCAAGTTTGTTAAAAGAGATAAAAAAGTTTATGTAACAATAATAATAACAACAATTTTAAAGCTTTACTAAAACATTTTTTAACCCAACAATCATAGAGTTTACCCTTAGTTTTGATCATAAGTATTGAAGAAAAAGAAAACGGAAAGCAGAAAGCTTGGAGGCAAATAATTGATTTGAGGAAAGCATATCCTCTCTGGATCCGGTCAAGGTTAATTTAGTGACCCTTTTTGCTCAGAGATTATACATAATCACCCCCACTAGCTCCTTACTCGAGTCCTCAACCTGTTAACTCTCCAATTGAATCAATTAATATCCTTGAGATCTCTTGTTTCCTGCTTTTTCCTCCTTTCATTTTTCAATGAATTGTGCATCTCGGACAGTTGATTATACACATAAAAATAAATTTAAATTAAGGCCAACGATTAAAAGAAGACACATTGAAGCCAACTTCTATTCTAATTGGTAGACCAAATGGAGTGTTACCCAAATCAGGAATCTTTCACACGATAGGAAAGTTAACACTACCTAGCCAACTTTGGCTAGCTGTTGAAAGTTCTTGACCTGTTGAGATAACAATCAAGTGTATATGAGATTAAGGGTCAATAGTACAAGATATAAGATGATGCACAGGATATATATGATGATGTCTCGATATATATGATTTATTGCTAGTAGGGCCAATCCTATTTTTTATTTACCTTAAATTACCATATTTTTATCTATCTAGGAATTAATTTTGGAGCTATAACCCATTGATATCAAATAAATGTAAGCTATGACAAAAAAAAAAGAACATATTTTGCTAAATCAATTCAACAAATATATATTGGATATACATATATATATATATTGGAGTTTTTTCTAAATCCAATGTGTATATATATATAGACAAAGCTCCAATTCTGACTGTCCAACTGTAATCTGGCTCCCATTTTACATTTTCTCCTATGCTAACTTGGTAACAATTAATGTTCAATTCGTATTTAGAGATGACATGATGATGAAGAGGGGGAATTTTCCTACTTGAAATTTGAATGATTTATAAGGGCATTGTCATTCTTTAGGACATTCAGTGTAGTTCAATTTGACAATAAAATGTTTTTGAAAATTAAAAAAGTCGATTATCAACTTTTGTTGTTCTGTTCCTCACGTATTAATCACGTGCACTATCTAGATATTGGATTGAAAAGTGTTGCAATTCGGAATATTAGAATAATAGGAAATAGGAGGAAGCATCGAATTCTCTATTTTTCATCTGAAATTGTTCCAAGCTTGATTCTTAAAGTATCAAACTTCCTGCATTGTCAATCAGAAAACTGTTATCTCTCCGGCTATGGAAAATGCGGGGAGAATAGAAGTCTATTTTTATTGAAAAGGACATTAAAATCACCTGTTATTATTAAAATACATTTATGAATATTGTTTAAGTAGATCGCTTCAGGAGCATCTCTGCTAGTTAGAGTACATCTCATCTACCTCGCCGTTCTCCTTTGCCTAAAATCAAATACTGAAGTACTGGATTTATTTGACATCTGTTTTCCTTCTTTGTTCATTCTTAATTCTTTCAATTGATTTTGAAAATTAAAGTTTTTGTAACTGGATTTGATATATGTATCACAATTTATATCTTAATATCATTAGTGGAAGCTTTTTTAGCTGATCTTTTGCACAAGATTCTGTGTAAAGTAAAAATTTTAATAGAGAGGGGAACACTTTCTCTTTAAGTTAGGCTCTTGATAGATTCATAAGGTAAAGATACTTTGTGTGTTTTATGATTTTTTTATCCAATATATATATATATATAGTATAAAAGTGGAAATACTGAAAAAGAAAAAACATTTTTTAGAAAATCATTGGCAAAAGGTATGAATTGGCTCTCAACGTTTCACAAAAAGTTTAATTTACCCCATAACGTTTTACAAGGTACCATTTTGCCCCCTAACGTTTGAAAAATGGTTTAATTTGCCCCCTGACGTTTACAAAATGGTACAAATTGTCTCATGTAAACAGTGTTTAGGGAGCAATTTGTACC
>JAOXYD010000135.1:8292256-8305849 GCA_028565735.1 Pinacopodium congolense
TTAATAATAATATTGTTATTTAATTAATAGTAACATTATATAATAATAAAAGTTAAAAACTATATATCATAATATCATGAGAGATTCATTTGCAGATTATATAAAATTTAAGGATTATTTTTATAATTTTAAAAATTTGTCCGGTATGATATCTTATATTAGTTTATGGTGGTACAGGATCGTACTAAAACCAAATTCAATATTGGTATGATACTGTTATTTATAACCTTGGCTTCTTGACTTTTTCCATGACATCTATAATATGATAATTAAAAACTCAATTTAGCAATAAATTCTTAATAAGTATATGCTATTGGTTTAATACTTAATAAGCTCACATAATTTAATCAATTAACATTCAACTCAAATTTAATTTAAAATCAACAATACAATAATGTACCGTTCAACAAGTAATAAAGTGGAGAATTTTCATGAATCTAGAGTGTCGAACCCATAGAGAATAATGTGACTACTAAGGGAATCATATTACAATTAGCTAGGGAGCTTAGAATTACTAAGCTTAAAGGGTAAGAACTACTAAAAACAACTAATTCAACCTAAAAGCTTCCAAACAATGCCTTTGAACTCAGATTAAATTAAGAATTTTTAAATTGACTAACTAGTTAAGGCTTAGGTCTTAAATGTCTTAATTGAGTTATAAAATAGCTTGGAATGCCTAATCTAGGGTCTTCATTAACTTAAAACATTGCTATGGTTAAGTCAATGCCTTATCTCTAATGATCCTAAATCGAAGTTTGGTTATTTATTCAATTAATAGGGATTAGGCTTAAGGTTCAAAAAGTTATAATTTGAAATTCTATATTTAAGATTAATACCCTTATGATTAACCAGAATAGTTTTCTCATAACTTTGATTTAAATCATGTTATTTATTGATTTTTCCAATGATTAAAGTAGATTTATTGGATCTTTAAACATCTTTCATCTTGTCTTAGGTGATCAAGTCAAGATAAGCTTTAAGATCTCAAATAAACAAAGATTAACATCCAAGTATGTGATAAAAACTCATTCAATCCATTTAGGAACCTGTCCTTAATAAAAAATAAGATTAAAAAAATCATACATAAACAAGAAAATTAATAGTCATCCATAACAACACATGTTCTTGACACATATGAACAAAGAGAGTGAAATAAGTGAAGAAGAGTATATTTAACCAAATATTGATCCAAAGTTATAAACAACCTTCAGTCAACTTAATAAACTCTTGGAATCCTTAATAATAACCTTAAAATACAAAGAACAAGTCTGGAAAAGAAAAACAGAAAGAAAAAATAGCTCAAGAAAGAAAAGAAGAAACCACCCTAAGCTAAATCTTATATTTGGAGCTCTTAATCTGTTCTCTTTTCTACGAAAATAGGTTCTATGGCTTCATGTATGTCCTAGTTACAAGTTGGAAGCAAGTAGACAAGTTGCAGTCAATCAAAATTGAAGAACCAGCTGAATATGTCTTAACTACTATTTAAATGGTACTTGAAGAATAGTTAAATGACGCCGTTTAAATACTACTATTTAACTTCTAATCCATATTTAAATGTGGGGATGGAAGGTTTAAACATGGGGTGCTTTGAGACCCACATTTTGCTCCTGTTTAGCTACATTTTTTTATTTTTTTACTTGATTTCCATTTAATTTGATGTTAATTTGCAAATTAAAAAAATTAAGACATAAATCAAACATTTTAACATCAAAATAAGGGTGAATTTATATCAAGATATCAAGAAAAATCATATGAAATGAATCCTTATCAGTATACATAAGAGTTAAATGCATTAAACCCCTTTATAAATTGGTTTGATTATTTTAATATTATATTTTAAAGTTATTATTTACCGTGTATGATATTATTTAATTATCATCATATTTCACCAATTTTATACTTGTTAATGACTCTAAAACCATTAATTTTCTATTTATTATTAATTTTAAAATTTTCTTTTAATAAAATTTAAAAATTTAAAAATTATATTATTTTGAATAAAAATAATACAATAATATAAAATAAATTATATGATAATTAAAATATAAAAATAAAAATTCTAATGCATTTAACCATATGTTAAACTATTATATCAGTAATTGAATAATGAGTGAATAATGACATACACGACATAGCTCTTCCAGGACATAACATCATAATTGGTAGATACACTAAACTACAAATACGTGTGAAGGACCTCAGTTGTTGACTAGAGAAGGAGACCTTCTTTTTTAACTCGGAAAATTTTAAAAGAATTTTTGGCAAGTTCTCTATAGAAATATGCAAATGCAAAGATTTTTAATAGACTTTTCCTTTGAAAATTTTATCTTGTTTCTATTTAGAAAATTGGATTGAATATAATAGAGTCACAACCAAATAAAATTAAAAATATTAAAGATAAAAATTGATACATAGATTTTAAGTGGAAAACTTCTAAATAAATATAAGTAAAAACAATGAGTAAGGATAGAATAATTTCCTTATTGAGAAAAATTAAGAATTACAATATTTCTAAAAGGAGAAATTACACCCACAAATTATACACACATTTTTTAAAACTTTATATGCTTCTCTATACCTTTCTTTTACATTTAATCTCTTCATTATGAAGTTAGCCAGCAAATGGCCAGTTCCGTACTTTTGTTTTGTTGATGGTTAGTTCTCTAATTTTGTTTTCATTTTGTTTTAAGAGGCACGAAATTGACTAACAATTCTCTGACCTTAAGTTTTGATTAAAAATCAATCATATCTTCATACTATTCTTTGTACCTTGTCGTTTCATATTGCTTACGTCTTTATCGGGTCACAATAGGATCAACACCACATAAACTTATCCACGTTGATAGCCTTTGTAACAAATTTGCTAAGATGTTCATGGTATAAACTTTCTATATGTCCATTATTTCTTTTTTCACTTTCTCTTGAATGAAGTGGTATTTAACTCTAATGTACTTTGTCTTTGAATGAAATACTAGATTCCTTGAGATATGAAAAGCACTAAGATTGTCATAATATAGGGTAATATTCTCTTGTTTGTATCCAAGTTCCTTTAAAACTATCTTCAACCAAACTACTTCCTTACTAAATTGTGTAGTTGCTACATATTACACTTTTATTGTTAGAGTAACCATACGTGACTGTAGTTTTGAAACCTAGTTTCCAACTCCTCTAACAAGTGTGAACATAAATATTGTAATGAATTTGTTCTTTCTAAGATCACCTGCATAATCAGCATTAAAATTTATACTAACCAAAAAGTATGATCCTCCATAACATAATATAGAATTTGAGGTTCCCTTAATATATCTGAGAATCCTCTAAAAAGCATTTAAATGCTCTTGACTAAGATTTTCTATGTATCGACTAACCACTCCCACTGCATATGTAATGTCTGATTTTGAACAAATCATAGTGAACATTATGCTCCTCACTACTGATGCATATGATACTTAAGATATCTCCATCCTCTCTTTTTCATTGTTAAGACTCATATTTGAGGAAAAATTGAAATTAATAAGAAATGGAGTAAAAATTACATTACATTCTTGCATGTTGAAACTTTCAAGATCTTCTTTAAATAATTCTCTTAAGAAAGTCAAATCTTCTTATTATCTCTGTCTTGGTGAATTTGCATTATTAAAATCTTATTTGTCGATCCTATATCAATTATTTTAATTTCTCTAACCCATTGAGCCTTTAATTATTTAATGTGATCATTGTTAGGACCTACTATCAACATGTCGTTCACGTATAATAGCAAGATTATAAAATCATCTTTACCAAACCTCTTAAATATGCACAAGTGGTGTAACTTGTCATAAGCTCCCATATAATAAAAATACCTAACTAACCTAATTGACTATGTAGTAAGGCTCCTACAGAGAATTGGTAGTATTTTTGGACTATTCCTAATGTTGTACAAAAGAAAAAGAAAATAAAACAAAATTCATGGATGTGATGGAATTAAAAATAATCAAAAAGAAAATTAAAAAAATTAAAGTGAATAAAATAAGAAAGTAAATAATAAGAAAAAAGTAACAAATACGAAAAAGCTGGGCATAAAATATTATCTAAATTCATGAACTACATCTGATCATCAAAAATATAAATTGTGCTATATCTAAGATGATAGCCTATAAGCTTAGGTGTGACCTTCATCCTCGTTCCCTTAATTTTAGATAAATATTATACAATAGAAAATTTACCTCTAACCATGAGATAACCTAGGGTATGACATCTAGATTTAAAGGCATAACAACATTAAAAATTAGGAAATAACTAACTTAGACCATAATCTTGCAAGCTCGAATCGTGTAATCTAAAGAATTAAAACTCTAGGCTAAGTTGATTAAGTTTCACTATAAAATCAATTAACTTATGACCATTTGTAATAATCACTAATGACAATTATAGATCAAAAGTTCAAACTTAGCAATTGAATTAGAAATTACTGATAGGGTGATCAATCCTACATATAATGCTTAGTTCATAGCATTAAAATGGAGTTTCCATTCAGTCTTAATATAAAACACAAAACCCATTAAAGACCGAGTTCAATTCTCACAATTATAAGTCATTAATCCATCAAATATCTTCAAATCCAAAAGAAAACTAAGCTAATTCAAACCCAAAAGAAAAGTAAACTAACATACAAAAATTAATAATAGCATAAATTGAAATTAAGGGCAATAAAAAGTAAACAGGAGAAATAATAAGGAAAATAAAAAGAATAAGGTTGAAAAATAAAGAAATAATATTATATTAATAATAAACAAAGGTTTAACACTATGCAACAAACCTAAAAGAAATACATAAGAAAAATAGAATGAAAATAAATAAATAGTAGTAGAAACCTAAGAATAGAAAGTATTTAACACCTATAACATTAATCTAATGACAAAACAAGAAACAAGATTAAAAAAGTATAAAAAGAACTTAAAAACCTAAGGAAAATAAGAAGAAATCAAAGGCTGCCTAAACAGGAAGCAAAACTTTTGAATAAGGCTTCAATCCATTCTTTTATAGTCCTTTAGGGTTTGAGGTGTTTGGAGAGTGAAATGTCGAGTTTGCCCTCATTTTTTTGTTAATAGTGCATAAAATGGTAGTTGACTTATCCTTAAATGGTAGTTTGTTGAACGATTGTTTAGGATTCTGGAAAAGGGGTAAAATGACGGGTGCTACTGACTTAAATAACATCGTTATACTATTGAGTAAAGCATTGTTTAACTTATCTGATAGCAACTCATTGCTCTATTGTGCTCTAATTCTTTTTTAAACTTGATTTTTTCTTTTTGTATTTATGTCATAAGGTCAAATCTGTATGTAAACTAAAAAAACACAATTAAGCATTTAGACAATAAAATTGGTATAAAATCACATTGAAATACATATAAAAATACCATAAAATGCATCCTTATCAATAAGAATCTGCATTTAATCTGCCATATCCAAGATTCATAATAAAGGAATCAAATCTCTTATACCAACACCTCGACGCTTGCTTTACACTATATAGAGATTAGTTCAATTTGTCAACCAAGCTCTTTTTTTTTTTTTTTGGTTAAAACCTTCTGTTTGGAGTATAGAAATCTCTTCTTTAAGATCTTCATGAAGAAGTGTAGTTTTCACATCTAACTGCCCAAATTGTAAGTCAAATATTACTAAGACTACTTAAACTATAATAAGCACAATTATATGGAAAAATATTTCATTGAAGTCAATTTCTTCTTTCTAAGCATGTCTTTTCACTACCAATCTAACACGATATCACTCTACTCAATTATCACCATTTCATTTAATCTTGTAGACTTATTTATTTTCATTGGACTTTCTTCCTTATAGTAATGATACCAACTCTTATATCTTATTCTTATGAAAAGCTTCAACTTCTTCTTGTATTATTGCCATCCATTGAAATGCCATTGAACTATTCATTGCTTTTTGGAGAGTTGATGGCTCTTTGTCTTTAGTTAAAAGATAGTCTGTAATATTACACTTCATAATATAGTTAGAGTACCAGTTTGAAGACCTTATTATGTGAGTTGATCGTCAAGTACTTAGAAAATTATATTCGATTGGCTTTTATTTTTCGTACTCAGGTGCAACTTTAAAAGAAACATTTTAGTCAACTTCCCTTTTCACATGTACTATTGTAGTCTATGTATTCTCTTTTAAAGTTCTAACACCTTCTATTTACTCTCGATCCTTATCTTCCATGAAAATAACATCCTTATTGATAATAATCTTATAGGCGGTGGGATCCCATAAATGATACCTTTTAAATCTTTAGCATATCCTAAGAATATGCATTGTATTGATTTTGGATACAAGTTTATAGTTTCTTGAGCATTATACGTCATATATGCAAGAATTTTAAAGATATAGAAGTTTGAATAATACATTACTCTACCAGTTCAGTTCTTTACCATTGTCTTTAACTCAATTGCAGTTAATGGAGACCGATTCACCATATAACAAGTTTCTATCTATAATTTCTTGTCTAAGCCTATAATTCTCATTATTGCTCTTTTTTTTACACGTAGTTCTACTCATACATTCTACCACTCCATTTTATAGAGGAGTGTATATCATAGTAAACTATCTTTTGATTTCTTTCTTAAAAAATTTATCAAGATCTTTGCTAGCATATTCTTATCTATTATCTATCTTTAAACACGTGATCTTCATGCCAGATTCAAGTTTCACATACGCTTTGTAGAATTTAAAGTTTAAAATATACCTACCTTCTCTTAATAGGATCACTCAATACCTCTCAGGATAATTATCAATGAATGATATAAAGAAATTTGCTCCTACCAGGAATATGATTAGTGCTTGCCATATATTAGAGTGAACTAATTTCATAATTACCTTACCTTTAGAATTTGATATGTTAAACTTCAACTGATATTGCTTGCTCATAATGTAATTCTCACAAAAGAGTAGTGATACCTTTGTGAGATTTGGAAGTAGATTCTTCTCTGTAAGTATCTTCATTCCTTGTTTAGCCATATGTTCAAGTTTTTTATCCTACGTTATTATAGATTTTTCACCTAGACTAGTCATGGCAACTGATGTCTATCTTTCTTATAAAGTTTCTCTCTTCGATATGTACAAATTTGTAACTATCTTCTCTATATTCAGTAATACCATTGCTACTTTAATCACCTTTATGATCTTGTTCTGAATTTCAAATTTGAAGTGAAGATCATTTAATTGTCCTACAAACAATAAATTCTTCTTTATACCTTCCATATGCTAGAATTTTTCAATAATTTTAATTGTACCTTCATACATCTTTAACTTGATGATACCAATACTAACAATCTTTAGAGTTTGATTATGGCAGTTGTACATAAATCTCCCAAAAATAGATTCATAATGATGGAACCATTCTCTTCCAAAGGTTTTATAAAAAGTAGTCGTTGAATTGAGAAGCCACATATCAATGAATCTTCTTTTGCTTCTATAATCATCACTGCTTCACAGACTATGGCATTTCCATCATTTGAAGTGCTTGCCACTTTTCTTTGAGAAACAAAATCTTTCTTATTTAGATTCTAACAATCATTATTTATGTGACCTTTCTGGACACAATTGTAGTAATTAAAGTTTTTCTTATTTCTATATTTTGATCTATCATGATTGTGACTCCCACTTAGGCCCATATTCTATTAATCTCCTTCTTGTCATTACGAAGGCCTCCACTTATTACAAACTTACCAACCTTTCCTTTTTGCTAATGAGTCAACTCTCTTCTTCCATAACAACAGTTACAATATCGTCGAATACTAAAGCATCTTTAAGGACATTGTTTGTTAAATTAATGATGAGCTGATTATACGAATATGGTAGACTTTGGAGTAGAGGTTCCACATATTCACTTATCTCTATTGTATTCTCCACTGATGTGAGTTGGAAAAATAAAGTATTTAAAATGTTTAAATACTTTGTCATCGAAGTGGATTCTACACATGTAAAGTATAGAGTTTTCACATAAACTTTTTTATTGTGGAGTGATTTGGCCTTATGTAATTTTGTGAAATGATCTTATATCTCCTTTTCCCTCTTCGTTTCCTTTGTGTTGGAAAATTTTCTATTGGTTAGTGTTAGATGAAGATTAGCAACAACATTTTGATTAGTCTCATTTCACTTTTCATCTATGATAGAAGATTGTCTTTTCATAAGATTGTTTTTGTCTTTAATTTTCTACAGTGATAACTTATTTTAGTTAAAAATTTCACTTTCATGTTTTGTCACCTTTGCTTCTATCATAATTCCTATGCGAATAATATCCTTTAAAAAGTGAATAATATTTTAATTTATCTTTTGACATGGAAGATCCACTTTTTAGTGGCATCTATATGGTATATAATAAGTAAATATACACTCTTAATACATTCTCCGATGCCACTTGTTGAGAAAAATTAGATTGAATATAACAGGGTCATAGTTAAATGAAATTATAAATAATGAAAATAAAAATTGACACACATATTTTTTGTAGAACTCCTACAAAAATTAGGATAAAAATAATGAATAAAGATAAAAGAATTTCACTATTGAGAAAATTAGGAATTCCAATCTTTTTATAAGAAGAAACTACATCTACAAATTATACACACATTTTTTTTACTCTCTATGTTTTTTTCTTGACCTCTCTTCTACATCTCATCTTATGCCTATAAATGGACTATTGGCTAACTCTCTATTTTCTTTTTTGTTTTGTTTTGTTGGTAAATGTTGCTGTAATTGAATAAGGAAGATAGTCCAAAGTAAGAGGGATTGCATTCTAAGAGCGGCTATAAAACTTTTCTCCTTCCCAAATGTATCATAATTTATGGCTTATCTACACACAAAGTTGTAAGGGCAGAATTTAAAAGAGTTTTAGGAGATATAGACCTCTAGTGCTCCAATTTAAAAGTAAGTTAGCAGTTAATGTAATAACCCAGGAGGTTAATTAATTGGAAAGTGTTGCTACACTTCTAGCTAGACCCTTGATATTAACTAAAAAAAAATCTACATTCGCATATTAATTCCATCCATAAGCCATGTCATGGTTATGATTTGTTCTTGGGAAGGCCATTTTTTAGCTTAAAAAACTTGTTATCATTAATTCTTTAGGCTAAGTAATTCCAAAGGTTTGCATACAATGCATAAACCTAATTGTAAGCACTAAATCGTGAACTATGATATTGATATTGACCTAATCAAATACTTTGGCTACTTTCAACCATTTTACTCATACAGTGCCATTGGTGAATTGAGGAAATTAAAATTGATATGGCAAGGATAATAAAAAATAAACACATTGATACCTTAGACATTATAACCTAAAGAAGAGGACCCATTAAAAAAAAAGAAGGTAATTACCAAATCTTATTATAAACGAAGGGAGAGGCAAGTTATCAAAAGTTACTAAAAATTATAAATTTAAAACATTGAAATAATACTCTCTCTCTCTATCTCTCTCTCTCTCTCTCTCTCTCTATATATATATATATATATACATATATATCACATACCATAACTTCAATAGCATAATGTTGGTTAACTTTTGGTAGGTACTGAAAAAAAAGCCATGGCCATTTGTCGGCCATGAGTTGGCCAGTAAATGGCTAATATCTCCTACTTAGAGAGCATCAACATAAAATCATGAGAGGTAGAGAGAAAAGAGAGAAAAGAGAGAAACTTGTGTATAATTTATGGGTATAGTTTCTCCTTATAGAGGGATTGTAATTCCCAATTTTTTTCAATAGTCAAATTCTTTTATCCTTACCCATAATTTTTTTACCCTGATTTGTTTTGGAGTTTTCCATATAAAAATTCTATATGATAATTTTATCTTCACTATTTTTCATTTCGTTAAATTGCGACTTTATTTTATCCAATCCAGTTTTTCTCAATAAGTAATATTAAAGTTAGATTTAGGTGTGTACATGTATTTATTATATGCTTTATAGTTGCCACTAAAGATTAGATTCTCTACATTAAAGAATAAGTTAGATTATTTTTTACCCTTTTAAATATATTATTTGTAAAGCATTTATAATAGTAGCAATGGTGGAAAAATATGAAATTGAAACATTTAACAGGAGCAATTTCTCGCTGTGGAAGTTGACGATAAAAGTAATATTAAAAAGACAATTTTTTAGCAAGCATTAGCCAAAGGCCAATTAGGATCACAGATGAAAAGTAGAATGAGATTGATGGGAATGTTATTGCTAATCTTCATTTAACACTAACTAATAGAGTCAATATAGAGGAGAATAAGGTGATAAATGAGATATAAGAACACCTCATAAAATTTTACGAGGCCAAATCACTTCAAAATAAAATTTTCTTTACAAGAAAACTCTATATTCTGCGTATAATAGAATCATCTTCAATAACAGAGCGTCTAAATAATTTTAATACTCTATTTTTTTAACTCACATCATTGGGGCATACAATAAAGATAAGTAACATATGGAACTTCTACTCTAAAGTTTACCAGATTCATATGATCAGCTTACCATCAATTTAACAAATAATATAAACACTCTAATCTTCGATTAGTGGTGGTAGATCAAAATCCACAAGTAAAAAGAACCTTAAGTGCTAAAATTGTGGCAAGAAAGGTCACTTAAAGAAGATTATTATAATCCAAATAAGTAAAATTCTATTCCTTAAGGAAATGTGGTAAGCACTTCAGATGATGGAAAAGTCATGATTTGTGAAGCAACAATAACTATTGAAGGAAAGAGAAGATTTTCTGATGTATGACTTCTCGATTCAATAGCTACTTTTCATATGATCTCCCAAAGAGAATGGTTCTATCATTATGAACCTATCTCTGGGTGATCTATGCATAGTTATAATGATCAAACTCTAAAGATAATTGGTATTGAAACCATCAAGCTAAAGCTATATGATGGAAAAATTCAGGCTATTAAAAAATTTTGGTTGGTCGAGGGCCTAAAGAAGAATTTATTACTAATAGGAAAATGATTTTAGTTTTAGATATGAAATTTAGAACAAGCTCATGAAGGAGATTAAAGTAGCACTTATATTTATGAAAGTAAAGAAGATAGTTACAAATCTATATATATTGAAGGGGGAAACTTTGTAAGAAGGACATGAATCAATTACCTTGACTAGTCTAAGTGAAAAATTTGTAATGATGTGGTATAAAAAACTTAGACATATATTTGAAAAAGAAATGAAGATACTTATAGAGAAGAATCTACTTCTAAGTCTCATAAAAGTACCACTATCCTTTTGTGAGTATTACATTGTAAGAAAGTAGCATCGATTGAAATTTATCACCTCAAATTCTAGAAATAAAGTAATTTTGAAATTAGTTTAGTTTGATCTATGACAGGCACCAGTTACGTTTTTAGTAGGAGTAAAATTTTTATATCGTTCACTAATAATTATTCCAAGAGATGTTAGGTGTATCTTTTATCAAGAGGAAGGTAAATGTGTTTCTAATCTTTAATTCACACAAAAGGTCACCAAATTGACACTTAGATTATATATTATAGAGAACAGTATTTCATATTATCTTTTAATTGAGGATGGGGAGCCATCAACTCTCTAAGAAGTAAAGCCTAGTTCAATTTCATCTTAATGGACGATAGCAATGTATGAAAAAAATTAAAGCTCTTCATAAGAATAAGACATCGAAGCTGATGTCACTATCGTAAGGAAGAAATCCTATTGGCAATAAATGGGTCTACAAGATTAAATGAAATGGTGATGATCAAGTGGAGTGACATCATGCAAGATTGGTGGTGAAAGGATATGATTAAAAAGAAGTTATTGACTTTAATGAAATATTTTTTTTCCTGTGATTCGGCTTATTATACTTTGAGTAGTCTTGGCAATGTGTGCTATATTCGACTTACATTTTGAGTAATTAGATGTGAAAATTGTATTTATTTATAGAAATCTTGAAAAAGAGATTTTTATAATCTAACTAGAAGGTTTTTAAAAAAAGAAAAGATAATTTGGTTTACAATTTAAATAATTCTTTGTACGGTCTAAAGGATGTACCAAAGTGTTATTATAAGAAATTTGATTCCTTCACCATGAGCCTTAGATATGGCAGATTGAATGCAAACTCCTGTGCATATTAGCAATCCAATGTTTTAGTCCACTTAGTCATCTCTCACAATTAAAAAAAGTAATTAATTAAATTTATATTGTATTTAATTACAAATTAGATTTAATTGCAATTTACAGTAAATTAATAAAATCAATATAATTAAATTATTTGAAAAGGTTTGGGAAAGGTGATTTTATAGTCTTGTTGTTGTACATAAATGACATGTTAGTAGTAGGCCCCAACAATAATCACATTAAAGAATTAAAGGTGCAGTTAGTTAGGAAATTTGAAAAGAAGTGGGACAAAAAAAAAAAAAAAGATTCTAGGGATGCACCAAAATATAAATAAGAGGAAGATTTGGCTTTCTTAAAAAATTATTTAAAGAAGATTTTACGACTTTTCAATATGTAAGATTGTAAGCTAATTTCTACCATACTTCTTATTAATTTCAAGGTATCTTTAAGTGTGAGTCTTAGAAAATGAAGAAAAGATAGTGAAGATATCTTAAGTATCATATGCATTAGTAGTGGAGAGTTTAATATTTACTATGATTTGTATAAAATCAAAAATTGCACGTGTAATGTGCATAACTAGTCGATGTATAGCTAATCTAAGTCGATAGCATTGGAATTTTATTAAGAGGATTTTTAGAGATATCAAGAGTGCCTTAGATGTTTCATTATATGGAGGATTAGAGTTTATTACTAAAGGCTGGATATGTTAATACTAATTATGCAGGTGGTTAATTGCGGTTGGCCATATATAAAATTAGTTTAAATTAATCTATCTTTCAACGCACAATTTCATAATTAATTTAAGACTAACTTTTCAGCAAGCGTATTGGTTGAATCAAGTAATAAAGTGAAATACATTTAAGATTCCGAGTATTGAACCCTCGAGGAACTATATATGATGTAAGTACAAGGTCAATCAGAATACAATTATCTAGAGAACACTCAACTTTATAATTTAAGAAAATAAATAACTCAAATTTAATCTAAAAACCTAGAAAAATTCCAATCAATTGTAAAAGAGTTATACATTGCTTTTCCTAAATTATTCAGTTAAGCTTTGATGGTAGATGATTTAATTGATGGATCAATGATGTTTAATCTAGGGTCTTCATTAAATCAAGGCAGCGTTATGATTAAGACATTGACTTATTTCTATTGGTTCTATCATGGGGTTTGGTTATACCTTAGACTTAGGTAATATGCTTAAAGTTCAGGAATTTAAGTCCTAAATTATCATAATCTAAGACTAGCACCATCATAATCAACCAATCTTTAGTTAGTTCATTGATTTAAACCATGTTGTTTATTGACTTTTCTAATAACCTAGGTAGAGACTCTCAGATCTTAAATTATTTGATGACAATATCCTAAGTGATCAATTTAGGACAACATTAAGCATTCAATAAACAAATATTAATTCATTAATTATACATTAATAATAAATTAACGCAATTAATCATCCATAAACAGATTTATCATGATAACTTAACT
>JAOXYD010000135.1:8315822-8338517 GCA_028565735.1 Pinacopodium congolense
AATTGAATAATTGATATAATTTATTAACTAATATATATTTTTAAGGTTTATTTTTATCTAAAAATTTAAATTTATTTTATAATTAATTATCACCAATAAATTAGTTTTTATCATAAATTTCAAATTATTTATTTTTAAATTTTATTTAAAATGTTAATTAAATAAATTTCTGATTTTTTAATAAAAATAAAAAATAAAAAATCACAAAAAAAAAACAAAAATAATACTAAACGTACCTAGACAATAAAACAAATTTGCCACAAAATGTCAGATCAGTTACCAGACGCTTCCATTGTCACTAATTAATCAACATCCACTAACACTCTCGTAACATTATAGCACTTAACATCTTCACAGTTCGCAACGTCACTTGTTGATCAAAACTATCTTATACATTTAAACTAATCAAGCAACAATTATTGAATTGTTTCCAGAAAATTAACAAACAATTCTCAGTTTTTAACAATAACAACTTAATTTTTTTCAGTCTTCATAATATTATTTGAATGTTGACTAATAAATAATAAACATGTTTGAAGCTGTATTGACGGCAACAACAAACTTTTTAGTATATTTCTCGAAACTAAACATTGAATTCCAGGAGTCCAAAAATATAGAGAGAGGTAGAGGATACAAATTTTCGGAAACCATTATTGAATATATAACATTGATATTTCAAAATTTTCTCTACATCAATATTCTACAGGATATGTTTGAAGTGTTTCAAAAACACTCAATTTTTTAAAGTTTTAGAAAATTGTAGCAGCAGTTGGGAAACATTTTGAAAAATCACACAAACATTACTGGATAAGTTTAAGAGCTTATTTGGTATTGTTATTAGTTTTAATTTTTAATTTTAATTTTTGTGTGTTTTTATTAGTTTTTTTATATTTTTTAAAGTTTTTACTTTTATACTGTATTAGTGTATTTATTTTTTCGATTTTATGCTATTTTTAAAATTTTTATATTAAAAAAAATAAAACTATAACTATAAGCAGAAATAAAACCAAACATTCAAATAAATTTATTTCTAGTAAGCACAGGTAGAAAGCAAGCATCAATATTGCACAGTAATAAGCAAAGCATCGAATATGCAACTCTTGCATATTTATCAAATCAATAATAATCAAATATAGAAATTAGACCTTAACATTATAACAAAATTGAGGTTAGATTTAAATATTTTAAAATATCTAATTTATATCTTAATATTTAAAAATAACCATAATATTTTAAAAATTTTTAAAAAGAACTTTAATATTTCAAAAATGTTTAAAAGGTAATTTGAATCTTAACACTATTGAGAGTTAATATAGGAGTAGAACCCACCTAATATTGGAGGTCCTACATAATTAACTAATAAACCAAATAATGAACTTGAAATGAAGGAGGTCAATTTGTTTACTTTCTTCGTCATCCCTCTCTTTTCTGGCATGGTCTTCTTAGTCTCTTCTCCTGCATCAATCGTCCTCCCTTTCACATCCAGTGAAAATCATAAATGAAGAAATGGTCTTGGTCCCTTGCAGCTGTATCTTTCATTGCAATGGTAAGTGCTGATGGCGTTAGGAGGTGCAGTTCGTGAGGTTGAACTGTCAAATATGGATCCGCCCTATTAACTATAAAATAGGTTAACTGAATGAAAATGGATTTAGATTTAACTATAAATCAATATTATTATCATGCCAAGTATACATTAACTAGGGATAACTACCTATTTTGCTACATAAATCAGAGCGAATCCAAATTGATCTTGTAAGGGGTTTGCCATAGAATGAATACCAAAATATATAACCTAGGATTACCCCACATGTTCTAAACCAATCAGATTCAATTCAAATTCATCTCGTAAGAACTTTGAATACCCAATAAAAAATTCTGAATAATCTCATTTTTCAATTATTCAACTAATTTTACTTAAATTTTTTTTATATGGTTGTTCAATTAATTTAATATTTTTTATTATTTTATTAAATAAAATTCTATTATATCAACTGCAATTATTTAATTATCCTAATAAATAGAATGATCAAAAGGGTAAAGCATGTTTAACTATTTATAAGATTGACATCAATACTAGTTATGATAGTATGGGCAGTGTCACGTGACCATTATCCTCTCCCTTAAAAGATATTTTAAAAAAGTGTGTAGCGTCCATACTTATAAATTTCAAGATCATCTCTTGTCTATCTGATGTGAGATTAATATATCCTATTTATTATTTACTGAAATGCTTGACATGACACCCCCGTCACGATGACTCGCCCTTCTTACCATACCGTTCTTACCAACAATTGTCATTTTATCTATAACATGTGGTACTTAGTATGAAGTCGAATGAGAGTAAAAATTAACTCTTATATCATTTTATCACAGGATTATTATCTTCTCTTTTAAAAAATACCTCAAAAAAGTACGTAGTATTTATAAGTTCTAAAATCATTCCTATATTAATAATCCTACCTACTATTCGTTAGAATTACTTGATGTGATAACAAGTACACAAGTACTAGTACTTGTTGAATCTTTTGAACTGAAACAAAGCAATAGCTTCATCGATTAGATAAAGTGATGAAATAGAGCTTCAAGTATCTTATTAAGAGGCCCATCAAGGGATTATAACTACGGTTGCAAGTCAGCAATTTTCAGGCTTGTGAATAGGTTCATTAAGGATTTGAGCTATGCTTGAGACTGCAACACCGCAACCTCGTTTTGGGTTCAACTCAATTCCAAGTCCGTTTAAGGCTTATTTACAAAATGCTTCTGCAATAGCCTGGAAATAACTCGCTCTCCAGATCATCAAATTATGTTTTTATATCTAATTGTTAAAATGAATCTAATTAAAAGAAATCTAGTTTCAACGGTTATTTGCCTCGGCGACATCGACGAAAACCAAAAGCAACCAAATCAAAAACAGGTCACTAACTCTTCTTGATTCTCTACAACTCCCATCTACATTTACAAATCTATAAGCATTTGTATCAGAGCGATACTCCCAACTACTTTTCTTCCACAAACCTTCCTGGATTTACTCCAACTTTCTCAGCATCCAAGCACAGATTTTGATGACACCCCTATTGATTTTTTTTTTTAATAGGAGTGCTCTTTTAACAGAGTTTAATCGTTCTGCATCGCTGATGTAGATCTATTATTTAATTGCCTCAGGCAAGTTTTGAAGAAAGACGGGCGAGAACTTTTGCTGAACGGCTCTTTTGAATGCTTCCCTCCAGTTTTTTTTTTTTCTTTTTGTAGCTTATGGGTAATACATTATCATAGATTCGTTTTCTTTGTTTTGTTTCTGCAGAAAAAAAGAAAAACATCTTTTTCACAATCTGAAACATGGTTTTGGCTGCGCTGGCACTGATATTGGGGGTATTATTGGGCGGTCTTTTTCTACTTCCGCGATATCGTAAACCCGGTACTTCTGTGTTCCTTTTCTTGTTATTCCCTTTTTCTTCTTTCTTCCTAAGCAATTTGATATACATGCTGGCGTTTAAGTTTAAGAACCCTAGAAAAATGAGATATTGTTACAGTATCTGACTAATATAAGTACGCTCAATGCAGCTCAAACAGAAAATAATTTCTCTAATTCCGGCGGAAGTAAGGTACGTGTAATACTTGGAACCTCTAAAACATCCCTAAAAGGCTTTCACTAGTAGTTATCATAGCGTTGTTATTTCTCTACTACATTGCTGAGGGAATTTGAAAGAAAAGCTTTATTTCCGTGTGTGTATGAGATAAGAGTGATGAGACTTACTTTCTTGCAAACTTAAGTGAACTAAGAGTTGGACCTTGAGGTTTGAATAGTTTATGAATTTCGGAAATTAGGAAAGAAACTTGACCTTTTTCATCATTCCGATGGGATACTCTAGGATACTTTTTGTTGCAAGGTGTCAAAAAAGTGTTCAGTTCTCTCTATAACTCTCTGATTTTGGAAATTATGGACTTTAGGAGCTCGCTTGGTGCTAAGAGTTATCATATGCTTCTACCTATCTTTCCTCTTTGAATTAAGTTGATTGAATTGCTTGACCTAGATGCTTTAGCATTGATAGCAGCACTCTGTCTGGAATGAAAATGATTATGTCGCCCTACCCAAGAGAGTGAAATGGCTTTTCCCTTGAGTTCACATGTTTGATGAATGGTTAAATTGGGAGAGTTTTACCTGTTTCTGTGAATGCATAAATGGTGTTATGCTAAAAATAGGTGATCTTTTGCACATAGGACAATTAAAACAATCTTGTTGCTTACAAATGTCAAAGGATAGAATGACTAATATGATTAGGATAATGGTGAGAGCCATGGGTGGCTATATATGAAGTTTGTTGTTCATGATAGAGTTACTGACCAGCTTTAATGTGTATAGGAAGGAGTCTGCTTTCAATCCTCATTACTTCTCTTTAGTCATCTCCTTGTTATTGATGAATGGACTTAGGACTGTAGAATTAAGATCTTATACCATTTTGAATTTCCATATGTTTTCCTTGTGTGGTTCAAACCCTTTGTTCTCCCATTTGGTGATTTAATTAGTTCTTGTCTAATTATTCATGTCAGATTGTCAATTAACTCTCACTGATATTTCTTGTGAACTGCGTGTTGCACTTAGGTATCAAAAACTTACAGTAAAGCTGAAGTCTCGTTGCATAATAAGAGAACTGATTGCTGGATTATTATAAAGGATAAGGTACTAGTTTTAGTAATAAAAGGCTTTTGAACCATCTATTATATGCTGATATGTTGTACTAACACTTGTCTACTTTGTTGCATATGCAATGTGTCCAACATTGTTTTCTGTATCTACAGGTCTATGATGTTACCTCTTACGTAGAAGAACACCCAGGCGGTGATGCCATTCTAGCACATGCTGGGGATGATTCAACTGAAGGGTTTTACGGGTATGCTCCTTTCAGCTGACTGCATAAAGTTCGTCAGAATTTGTGTTTGTTGTGTCTGCAAAGATTGATCACTCTATGGACAAGATTAAAATTTCTCACAATTGAGTGATATTTCTCAAAAAAAAAAAAGGAGTTTATTAGGCTTCACTCTCACCATATAAGAGAACTTGTAGTAGAGAACTTATAAGAGAACTTGTAGTAGAAATGTTCCTATGGTCCTGATCTAATCGTTGTCTTTTAGGCCCCAGCATGCGACCCGGGTCTTTGATATGATTGATGACTTCTACATTGGAGATCTACAATGATAGGTCACTGCAGGCATTGGTGCAGGAAATTGTCCAGAGAATTCCGCTCAAAGAGTCCAGGTCTCCTGTCTGATTTTCTGCTTTTCATGCAACAGCATTTTCTTGTATCATTAGAATACTTTCGTTATGTAACTTCAAGTGGTAGTAGGTTGAAAAAGAAATTATCAACACCGGGATATGAAAAGGACGAGGAAGAATTATTGCTTCAGACACATATCTGCATGGCTTCATTTCTAATTTTCTATCTTTTGGGTATTAAGTAACTTCAATGTGCAATTATTCTGAAACTGTTTTCAAGCAGGTGATAAAAAACCAAAGAAATGAATTGATGGTAACAAGTGTTTATTTTAAGGATACTTGTGCTTTCCACTGATCCAACAATTGACAATTGCAAACAGAGTAGTTAAAGATGATAACAACGATTTTTATAGGCTAGTGACTGTCAACGACATTAGCGGAGGGTGGGGATTATAAAATAGCGTTTATGTATCTTTTTGGACGCTGAAGCCCTTAGATAAAGAATTGGAATTCTAATCATGTGGTCCATATAAACAGCAAAACTGTAAGTATTGGCAATCCCAATTTTGATTTCGATTCCGAATATGAACAGATCCCAATTTTGATTTGGATTCCGATACTAAAGAGCTCGAACCTGACGAAAGTACATTTGCCAATTTTATATGGAGAGAATGACCAATGCCCTGCTGCAACGGCTCACATTTGACTAGTTTACTGTATAATGAGTTACATAAATTACAGAACGAATTGTTGCAAATTACAAAATCAACCATGGATATAAGGAGGGTTGACTCCAGTAATCAAATTGATTGAATGTGGATGAATAAATTGAGACTAAAATGCCTAAAATCACTTGAATCAATCAACAATGGTGTAATGAAAACCTATTCCAAGAGATATACCCGGCCAAGAAAATGAATCCTAATTGCCACTGCATCTTAATAGTCTGGGTAGACAACGACAAGCTTGTCCCAAGTCATTTCTAGACATCATATTTCTTAGGTTGTCTCCACTGATCCAAACTTCTTACCAATCTGCCAAGGAATGTGGCTTTAGGAGGAGCTCCTTTCTTTCCCAAATGTTTGCCTCCCAAATCTGTGTACATAGGACCCAAATCCTTTGCTCTCTCAATCTGCACAATTGTTTGCCAACATAGATGCTTGTAAGTAGGTCATCTAACAAATATCATTCATCTTACTCTGGATTTACGCCTTCTAGAAAAACAGCAAAAAAAGAATTATACCTTATAATGAACTACAAGGAAAGTCTAAGATAAGTGAGTTTCTAAGATCATATGATTTATTCAAAGCACTGACAATGAAGCGGATCTTCTCTTATTCCCTAGGTGCTTCAATTTCTATATAAAGTAAATAGATAAGACAGGCTATTTACGAGTTTTGATGTAGCTTTTACTAAATTGCTGGTTTTTACAATACACAGTTTTAAAATGGAGATAGTATGGATACAAACTATAGCCCCTGTATGACTGGACATAAGGTCCAAACTGACATACCTTGCTTATCTTCCCACCTTTTAAGTGGTATCTTATACCAGACCAATTGATGGACTGGGAAAAATGTGAACGGAAAGCAGATATGGGATATAGAAAGTTATCCACCAGCATTGCTATGAACACCTGCGCCAATGTAAGTTATACTTTTTGATAAGTACAAGTCGTCGTCATAATATTTAAACACCTGATATAGTTTCCTTAACTTCATTCCAAAGTTGAACCTTGTATTCTGATCTCAACAAACTTGTTTGCAAGAACTGAGTCCCTTTTGAATGGAAAGGGAAAAATTTAAACCATTGCTTGTTTATAAAACTTATTATCTTAATTTGAAAGCAAGGTGTCCAAGAAGACACTACACTGACATTCAGCATTAAAAACAAATAAGTCAAAAGTTATAATGTAGTGACTACAATCTCATCACAAAGAACATATTTTCTGGAAATACAAGATGCATGAACAATTAACAGGAATAGGGAAGCAACTTAGATCTTGATGTCAAACATGGATCTTCCAAACAAGTGCAACCATACATCTTCATTAAGGAACAATAAAGTGAAATACTCACAAGGACCCAGTTATATGTGGCCAAAGATAATTGAGGTGCCTCGGGGGATAGCATGTTGCACAGCTCAACTTCTACCCTAGTCAAGTTCCACATTGAAAACAGTTCTATAAAGGTGCATATTGCTTGACAGGTGACGAGTAACAAACCTGTGGAAGTAATTTGCTAAGCTTCAAGCACAATAGAAAAATTTAAAAGATGCAAACTCTTGATATCAGAGTTGAGCTCTAGTTCTATCATTTTGGCCAGAAAATGTAAAATAATTTTCTTTTAAATACAAACTACATAAGATAAAGCAAGCAAGAAAATGATCATGGACCCATGAGTAGAATACAAACAATGGAAAAAAGCATTTGCTAGCTCAGTTATCTCGAACATTTTTGGCCCTTCCAATACAACTGCCAATCCATTCATGGTGGATATCTACTCACTGAAATCCTCAAAAATTGTGGATATAAAAGATAACCCTAATGGCAATGTTTTTACTGAAAAAAAAAAATTAGAAGTAATCTTTTAAGCATGATTACTGAAAAAATTAAAAAAAAGCACAAGGCTGGTTTTCCAGTGTAATGGGGTAGACCTGATATGCTTTCCTACCAATCCACTAAAAGCGAACATTTTAAATAGGGTCAAGAGCACCTTTCCTCAAGGACAACAGATGTTTTGAATGATAATACTCCTTACTACAATGAGACAGTGGCCCTCTTTATAATTTTTGATCTGCTAAAGAATAATGTACCATTGCTCCATCCAATCAACAAAAATAATGGTTCTCTAGTCATAATGAACTCACCATTAGAAATAAAGGCCGTCTCCCCTTGTGCATATCCTCGAATATATATGCATAGTGCAGCCACAATATGTGTCATAGACATAAGATATGGCCAAACAAAACCCCATGACAAATAGCAGTGAGATGCAAATAATCCCTTATTCATCCACCAATTAACATTTGATATGTAGGATTCCAAAACAAATGTTTGCTTCCTCAGGTAATTCCAATACCTAGAAAAGAAGTAAATAAAGTCAACTTGAGATAAAATGCTGTGCAATTCAGTCTAAGCAAGTGACAATCACCAACCTTGAGAAATTAAGGTCACTAGCAAGAGGATGTGGGAAGACTGCAACTGGAGGTGATGAAATAAGCCTCTTGTGAGCCCCTGGGAAGAGATGGCAAACATAAAAAAGTGATGGCTTATCACAAGAAAAATTAAAATGCAAGAGAAAAAGATGGAGATTGGTATTGCCAAACAATTTCAATTACCAGCTATAGCTGCAAGGGTCATATCATCGGAATATCCTCCGTCACGAAGTCCAGATACCACACCATAACGGTCATATCTAAAATCATCAGCATGCATCTGAAAAGAAACTAAAACAATTACATAATATTCAACTCCTCTGCAAAAAATCAAAAGTACCACCATGAATACCAACCATCATGCATCCTCCCCATAGAAAGAATGTTTTCCCACCAGTGGCAAAACCCATTGAACAGGGCTGTAAACAAAAAAGTCCACATGATCATGTGTTAGATTATTTGCAGTATACATCACCAGCTCAATTATGCCCTAAAACATAGCTCAAAGTTTCGATTCAATTTTCAGGAAACATAAATGCACCAGCAAATTCAAGTGAAAGAAAGAATAACAATGTAGAGATTAAAAAAAAAGATGAATCCTAGTATTCAAAGAAAATGTATCATCCAACACATAATGCAACTTGAATATAAGCAGTTTCAAAATGGAGTTGCAAACTTTTTAATGATTGGTGCTACAAGATTTCCACATAAGGTCTCTGATTGAGTGAGATTCAAGAAAATGTTCTGTCTAAAACGCTTGAGAAAGAAAATTTTCATCCACTATCCAAGTATAGCCTCATTACTACCACAAATTAATCCATTACCGCACTGTGATTACAGAAGGATAAAAGACAGAAGAAACATGGAGTGCAAAATATAAAAAAATGTGCATTGTCTACACAAAGTTCATAGAGACTATGACAATGATACAGGAAACATATCAAGGAATCTCATAAAAGTTTTTGTACCATATGATATTCATAGATGCAGTAACTTCCTAAGCTCCCAGAAGGCAGATCAAGAGGGTATCCAGTTTGAATAAATATCTGCAAACATTAGTAAAGATTTAAATAATAAAATATGGATAATAATTTTGATCACTACAAGAGTCATAACAAAAACAACGACCAAACCTCTGGATTTTTTTCCATCTCGGCAGTGAGGGCTCCAATCGATCCAGGATGCAGCCTAACATCATCATACAAAAATAGTATGTACTTGCTGTCTTTACACATACGCTCTGCCCCAATCTTGACAAGAACAAGTCATCAATAAATTAAATGCCAGCAAAGAATGCTTCTGGATGGGACAATGCAGAATACATGTAACAACAGTGTTAAAAAAAAGCCTCAAAAGTTTATGCAAATGTGCAAATGTAAGTGGCCAAGGTGGTTGTTCCAGCCCTCATTAAAAAGGTAACATGAAGCTCTGTGCCATCCAGCATCTAGTCTAAAAGAACTCTATGAGTAATTATCATATATCTGAGTCCCAGACAATGAAATAACCAAGAGTACTGTTCCACAAGAATTTCAAAAGGATAAGTCAAGGAAGATGGTTGAAATCCAAAGCAATGATAAAAATAAGCTATAGGCTGCTACATACCAATTGATTATGGATTTTCTGACTACATGTTGTTGACAAACCAGCAACAACAATTTTAGCATCAATTTCATCCTGCAGAGTAACAAATGATTAACTGTCAGGAAGGTAGTTCAGACAAATCCTTCAAACACCAACATAAGTAAGAGAATAGTATGATTAACTGAAATTTACCAAGTATACAGTAACATTTTATAGTTAAGGGAAGTATTTCATCAAATCTACCTTAAAATCAGATAACAAGCAGGACAAGGCATGATAAGCAGGATCTTCTTCACTTTCTACTACAAAAAGGAACTCCAGTGGACCGCCATAGAGAGATGTAATCTGCATTTATACATGAGTCCACAACGTAGTTATAACACCAAAATGAGATATTCTTTTTCCAACCACAAAGAAGTTCAAGTGTGAGAATCAAATACACAAATAGAAAGATTTTACATTTACATTCTTGAGAGAGAAAACAAGAGAAAAAAAATGAAGTTCTAAACAAACAATTCTCTGGAAATACACTTCAGATGGGTAAACATGCTCTTGAAGAGAAAAGAAAAGCTCACCATGTGTGGGACTAGAGATCCAGTAAGCAAATAAGAGTTATCAAATTCTCCAAACTATGGCTGGGAAAAATAGTTAAAATAGGAACTTGAAGAGAATATAGACAAATAGCAAGCAGATTTTCATCTATTTTCTTTGCCTTTAACAAGAAAGAAATCTATTAACAACAGCAAAATATTCAGAACAGCCACAAGAAACAGAAACAAATCACCTGACTTCTCCAATTGCATAGGTTGTGTTCACCAAATCCCTTTAAAGGCATAACTACAGACACTCCAGGCAGACTGACCTGGTGGGAGTGATCCAGTTCATGAATATCAGAACAAAGAAATGCAAAACTGTTGCCAGCTTTTATGTTATACTTCATCCGCTTGATCTCTCTATTTCTATTCAAAAGAAAAATCAAAATGATAGTTGGTCTCACTGCAGCCAATTGTAGAAAAATTAGCCTAGTACAGGAAAAGGTACATTGATCAGATCTAATTACCTGACAAAGGCAGCGAATGCCCACCCAATAGCAAGACCTAAGCAGATTATACATCCCTGCAGCAAAACCAGAAAATTCACTTCCCTTCTAAAGCCTCATAAAATTGGAGTAACATCAACAAAACAAAAAGCATGCAACAGGTGAAATCTGAACAGACTGCTACTGAAAACAAATGTTCAGATGATAAGTATCCCTTTGAGGAACTAAAGATTCATAGAAACCAGGCTAACAGGAAAAGATTTAGGGCTCCAACAAATGTTTATTACTGGTTTTCCTACAGAACTCACTGCGTGATCAAGTACCAAGAAGAGAGAGGCGATAGAAGCTTAGATCACTTTTTTAGGAAAATAACCCAATTGTGCAAAAACTTCTGTAACATCTTTGATCATTGTGCCACTTGATTCTATCTAACACTTAGCTAATCTACTAGAAAATACCCTTGAATATCTAACATTGTCAAAAAAAGCAGAAGCAAAAATGTCTGAGGGGGAAAGCATATTCAAATTGAACATGTCATGTCTAAACTTACTAAAAGTGTTATTTTTGCATAGGGTAGAGGCAGTACAGACGTAAGGTCGAAAACTAGATGAACTAAACAAGCTACTATGATCTCAATAAATCCATATAAGAATTGCAGCAAATAACAATGTTTAAAATGGCATCCACAACATGGTCATCAATGGGAGGTAAAAAGAAGTAGGTCAGTTAGCTTATCGTTTCATGGGGCAAAGAATAAATTAGAGCAGCTAACAAATTATGTCTTTGCCACACGTCTTAACCTGATCACAATATAAGGAAAAACAAAAAAGGTAAAGAGACATTCCAGGTTTCCATTAGGTCAAATTTCCTCAGCCTTCACCAAGCACTTAATTTTCTCAAATTGAAACTTGCGACCTAAAAGGTTGCGCTAGAGTGATCTCCAAGACATCAACTTGCATAAAAGAGTTCTCGTAAAAGTAGGATATGGAAAATTAAACCATCTCCCGAACTTTGGTCAAGCAAAATCAGATTCCAGAAGTTCAACGAATGACCAGATAGGTATGTGAACTCCCAATCAAATAGAATAAAATAAAAACCCTTCCAAATAGGTACATAACACCTGCCGATTAAACTCTCGATCTCGAAGTGACTGCTTGCAGCAAGAAACAACGACCAAGTATAGAAGAGTTATCTAGCTAGAAATTGAGAATTTAACAACTGTTCTACCTGTTACAAACCTCCTACGTATAGCTAAAAATGCGCCATTTATTTTCTTATTCCAAAATATTCAAATCTACATAATACAAAATACCCTTGCTTTAGTTCTTGAATTGGAATCAACCTTCCTCTATCAAGATTCGACATTTCTATATAAACTAAGCATCCCATCAAGCAAAAACCTCCATTCTCTACAATTGTCTCAAAAAGTATAACGGACGAAAATAGTTCTCTTGTTTCCAAGTGGACATCAATCATAATCGACCACCAAAAGTTGAAATTTAATTATTAAAACAACTCAAAAACATTCGAGAGAGGGAAAAAAAAAAAAAGTGAAAAGTTAAGCTATTTTTAAAGTAATCGGTCAAAAGATAACAGTGAAAAGAAAAGAACTTGAAATCCGTTAGCTTTCCGTCGACATACCTGGATCTGAATAAAAACGGCGATAGGACTACAAAAAGCTCTGCTCAGAAAGAATATGACGGAAACGAAGCCCATTGCATCCAACCTCGCTTCCTCCCCGACGTTACTCCAGAAAACTTCAACTTCTGCCTCTCTTTTATGTCGTAACACACTCACAGTCAATCAAATCTACAATGCGTGAAAAGAGTCAAACCATTTCTCCCAAATCTACGTTTTGGAGAAAATGGAAACACGCAGACAAAGTAAATAGAGCTCAGAGCAGGAGTCCTTAGAGGAGTGAAAATGTCCGCGTGTTTTTTTTAAATAACAAATTTTGGGTTTTAAATATTTTGACATTCACGTAATATTATAGTCTTCTCTGAGTTCTGTATTATTATTTATATTTTTTGTAATTTTTTTTAAATAAGAAAGAAAGCGGACGAGATAGTTCTTGTTTCTTGAGAGGGAGAGACCGTTAGTTAAGGGTGGTTATATAAGACATTGACTAGATCAGGAAAAATAGTTGGAAGTTGTCATCCGACACGTGGAGTTGCAAAAGGCTTTGCCACTTCCTTGGGTCGACTCGTCTCTCTCATTTTTCTTTTTCTTTTTATGGAGGACAAATTCTATTACTTTATTTTGGGAATTAATTAAAACATATTTTAAATTTGGATGAGTCTTAAATAAAATTGAAGTCAGAGGATTTAATTGAAATATGAAATGTGGTAATATCAATTTTTTCTTAATAGAAAAATGTTTATGCGATCCCTTGCTTCCTAGTTATTAGTTATTATTACTCTTAAAAGTTTACGCGAAGATGCTGCTTTTATGATCCGAATCTTCTTCTTTTGCTGTCGCCGTGATGACACCTTGTAATGCACTTTTTTTCTCTTTTTTTTTTCTTTTTTCCCTTTTCTTAAGGATATTTTCTTTTTTAAGTAAATTATATCAAATTCAGAATTTTATCACTAAATACAAAAAATATTAATCAAACATTAAAATGTTAAATTTGTTCTAAATAATAATAAATAAAATTTAATTTTTTATTTTCAATTATATATGTTTGATTAAAATATAATTATTAATTTATCAAAAATAAATCCAACTTTATAGCATTTTATGTTGACTGATAGTATTTATATTTGAACTAATGTTGTAAAAATGAGTAAAATTTTGAAATTAAGAATAATTTAACCTTATCTTTAATGTATTATCTTTTGATAAGGACAATGACATGAGGGCGCCTCTTAAAATTTTGAATGAATTGAAGCGGCTATAATCCAAGAAAGAATCACAGCTGAAGGGAAAGAAATTTTCCTATCGTCTAGTGCGACTAACAGTCATTTGGATATGTTGGAGACAGCAAAAAAGTTAGTGTCTACTTGATTTGAGAACAGAACTAAGAATTAACTCAACGAATGGGACAGGAGCTTAACTATATTTAGCGTTATTAATTGCATAATTGGAATTGGAATGGATTAATAAGCCAAACATAGGATACTCATATAACTTTGTTGGAGATAACAAACGACAATGAAGGAATACTAATACCTGTCAGACTCCAAATCAACCTAGGAAACTTATTGTTAACGTTCTATTAACAGTTGCATAAGATGCTCCTGTTCCTTAATTAATGTGGTGATCTACACCGAGATGCTCTAGATCTTGGAAGTAGAGATTTAAAGCCATGTTTAGTTTAGCTTTTATGTTTGGTTTTAGTTTCCTATTTTTCTAAACATAAAAATCGATAAAAAAATACACTAATACAGCACAAAAATCGATAAAGAAAACACAATTACCAATATAAAAATATAACAATCACAACACAAAACCACAATCCACAACTCAACTAAACATTGTCAAGTCTACTACATACCTAATCCAACGTCAATTTTGATTCAAACAGATATTATAATTTATTTAGAACAAATTGAAATATACAAAGATAGACATAATTTGAGTACTTCAGCATAGTATTCTTTTTTTTTTCAAAAATTAAATAATTTAAGTATTTCAGCATAGTATTCTTTTGTGTTTACTGTTCAATTATTTTTTTAAATTGAATTCTTAATCTTTAATAATAACATTGTGTTAATATTTTCAATCACATCTACTAACATCTAACCAGAAATATTTACATTGTATGTTTAATTTAAATTATTATAATACTATTTAAATTTTTTAAGGATATTAATAAAAAATTGAACTTGACATAGGTATAAAGTAAAAAATTTTATTAAGAGTCACAGGGATCTTATGTATATGGCGTTATAATCTAACATGATCAACAACTGATAAATATTCTTCTAAATCCTGAACCTTAATCATTACATTGTAAGGTTTTCAGTTAATATACCATACTGATCTTTAGGTATCAGATCCCAAATGGATTTTTAAAATTAAATCGTTGTAAGATATTAGGATTATGTCAAGAGAATTGTAGTTAAAATCTCAAATATTCTAGTTGAAACATAAACCCTTCTCCTTATGGGCATTAATTCTCGAGATTTGACTTTTAAATATCTAAACTAACCAATTATGCATGTATAACTTTAATTTCTTCAGGATTTCTAATCCAAGACTTTCTGATGCACAGGATCTTCTTGCAAAGGTAAGTAGAGAGCATACTCATTTTTTAATAAGTATAAAGCATACTCATCTTTTGGTATACATGTTTGTACATTATTAGAGAATCAAGCTTTCAAAGGAGAGAAGATTTGCAAAGAAGCCACAATTTAGAAAGCACTCATATTATTGGCATTTTTTTCTTATTTACAATAAAAGAAAAGCCTTGTTTATCTTTCTTAATTCATTTACAAAATGATCAATTTTTTATTCAATCCAAATTGGGGGCCATTAGTCATGAGCATCTTGGAAATAGGTAAGAAGCATAAAAGGTCCGGTCTCATATGCTTAGGCCCAAATCCTAAAAGATAAGGTAACTCTCTAGCTTAAACACTAAAACCCATATGTGCACAAAATTATAATAGCTAGCACTAGGAGAAAGGAGTTTCAATAGGCAAAATTTCCTAGATATGGGCCTAATGAAGTACATATGGTTGACTTTAGATAACGGTTGAGATAATCCTAGAAATGAAAGAGATCATACATTACATTGATCTTATTCTTGGGCCAATCAATGAAAGTTTTCCACAACTGTAAGTGGTTAATGATATAAAAATAACCACTGTCAATGGATAATGAAAAAAGACTGGGACGCTTGTTTATGCAAAGGGGTCAGAGTTGAAATCTGGTGAGACTCTAACTAAGTTTAATACACTATTTGATTAATAATTGAAACTATTATAGGAAAGTCCAGAGAAGAGACTCGACATTGGTAGAATTGGCCAAGTGTTTGTATATAAAGAAAGGAGATAAGGCAAGTGGATAGGCATATAGGGCAGAGATAACCCAAATATGCCACATAGTAGGCTAAGAAATGGAATCATAGAGATGGTACATGATGTGATAAGGCGTTTGAATGTCAAAATAATGAGGATGAGGATGGATTTTTGCAATAGTAAGGAACAGGTGAAGGTAATAAAGCAAGTTTTTTCATAACAAAGTAGCAATTTTCTCTAAGTTAGAGGGAGGTATTTTTATGATAGGTGAGACATCTTTTTTAACTTTAGGAAAGATGGGAATATCCATAAGAGGGAAAATTAAAAGAGGAATTAGTTTTTAGATTGTAAGAGTGAGGAGTTTGATGGGTTTGTGAGGATAAGAGAGAAAATCAATAAGCATGTTGGTATGCCCTTTGATATGACAGACCTCAAATTTATACTGAGAGAACTAATATTTTCATCGAAATAATTGGTTGTTAGGCAAAAAAATTTTGTTAGGTTCAAGAATCTTATAAAAGGATTTATTATCCATTTCAACCACAAACTCATGTGAGCTGACTTGGAAATTGAACTTTTCTAACCCTTTCTTTATCACCAAAATCTTTTTCTAAATTGCATGATATTTCTTTTTTAACTATTTGAATTGGCCGCTAGCATACATCATCCCAATAATGGTCACTTGCATTGATCTGAAGGATCTTTATCCCCTTATTGAGAATCTTTAAAGGTGGTAGATGCTGATTCACTTACTTTAAATATTAGACAGCTTTTGTTTGTTCAATACTCTAAGATGGTGGATTCTTTCTCGACAATCTAAATAAGGCATGGTATAATTTATGTAGGGAAAAAAATCCTGGATATAACTAATTATACCAAGAAATTATTAAATCTATTATGGGCTACAATTTTTATTAGGAAAATAGAGAAGTTCACTAATGATATATGGATCAAGTTGATAGAAATTGTTATGAAAATGCATACCCAAAAACTCAATTTTGGTCATGGTTGTATGACTTTTCTTGGAGGAGAGCATAATGCCAATTATAAGATTAAAAAATTATTGTAAAAATGCTCTAAGGTATTCATAGGTTTGTGAATAAAGTAAAATATCATCGATGTAAATTAACGTATTGTACAAAATAAGTTCATAAACCTTGGTCATGGCCTTTTAGAATAATGATGGAATAGCCTTAAGTTTAAATAGCATAACAATCCATTGGTATTAGGCATTTGGAATACAGAAATTCATCTTATACCTTTTTTTAGGTCAATATCCAGTTTCCAAAATCATATTTTGAGATCAAACTTAGAAAATATCTTGACCTCATTAAGAAACAAGATTTATGTGTTGATCTTTAATAGGGTGAACTGATCATCTTGCAATAATATATTGAGAGGTTTGTCATTAATTATCAACCTCTTTTTTCCTTGACATGGTTATACTCTTTTGTTCACATAAAATGCTTGGCTAACCCAATTTGATTTTGTGGACTTACTCAATCCTTGGCAAAATAGAATAGTACACTCCTCTTGTGCTAACTTCAAATTGTCAGGATTCATACCAGGATGAATGGATTTAGTAAGATTGGTATCCTCATTCTTTTTTAAACGTAATTAAATGAAGAATCCAGGATTCTTCTAAAGAGGATTTAGATGATCAAATCGAGCATGACTTGAAGGGTTACATTCTAAAAAGTGATCACGAAGGTTTTCATAGTGTGGAGGAACAATGGTTAATTTAAACATGTTATAAATTTCTGTATAGGCACTAAATTGTTGTTGGTATTTAATTCCATTAGGTAAAATTTGTAAATGGGTCACATTACAGTAAACATACATGCCAATTAGGATATATGGTCAGGAAGATGAGTATAAAATTTTTTGATCCAAACATCACAATTGAGAAAAAATATAATCTTAATCTATCTTTTATGATAAGCTCAATTTTAAATGCTTTATCATCAGTAATAATAAAATATTTCTCATGAGACATTTAAATTTTATGAGGCAAAATGTTGGACTTCATAACGTTGTGACAAGAACCAATATCTATGTATCAAATGGTTTTAATAAGCCTATCATATTTATCTTATTAGAGTAAATGGATATGGACGTAAGGACGAGGAACAATGAAGAGTTTTGATTCCAGTTTAAAATAGGTTTGATAGAGCATGTAGATGGACTTATTCTCAGTATCACCATTAATGAAGTCCTCAAGGGCATCAGAATCCTCATAAGAGGAATCATCAGTAGGAACTACAAATTTGGTATCTGTACCTTCCCTTATTTATTTTTCAATGACATCTTCAATGTTCTTGTCATCGTGGATAAGAATTATAGCTTCAATGGTCTTTGATAATTTAATATCTCTTTTGTTTATACTGAGCCATTGTTTATCAAAATGTCATGATTTGTCACAAATAAAACATCAATATACTTTTGCGAGCATTTGAAACATGTCTTTAAAGAATTAAACACCCTTTTGTCTTTTTCGTCTAAAAGGTTTCTAATAACCTTCAGGATATATTCGAGATATCCAAAATCTGCGTATTTTACCGTAAGAAAATGGTCAATTATGAGATATTTTCTTGACAAAATAGTCACATTCTTTAGCCTCCTTGCATTTAATCTTCAAATAAGGCTTTCTTTAATCAAGGGCTACATTTATGCATATTCTTGAAAAAACTTGTATTGATCATAAAGTTTATCAAGAGTGGTTGAAGCCAAGTGATAGATTTCTCCAAGAGATATATTTCTCTTTTCTCTTTTTAAAGCAACAATAATTCTTTGTAATTCTAATTAAAGTTCTTTTAGAAAAGATATAATAAAAGTATGAAGTAGATTAACATCATTGAATCCATTAAGCATATAATATCGTTTTGACATTCATTAAAAATGCTTTTGAAGATCTCTTCAATCTAACGAACATCATTTCATCCCAAAGCATTCTTGGCAATTTTGTTTGTCAATTAATTGGAAATTACCAATGAATTCTTTATGGATAATTCCAAGAAGATGACCAATAGAAGGAAGCTGTGCATATGTGAGTTTGTTATACTTATCTATATACTTTGCCACCTTTCCCATGAGGTTCTAATAAAATGAGAAGTGAATTCTTATAAAAATGTCATGCAACGTCACATCAGAACGTGTCATTTGTGAATAAATCCACACATTAAATTCTTAGAGGCAGTCCCTTCATTTATTATGAGGAAGATCATCAAATGTGAATCATGGTTCAAATGTAGGTCTGGATAGAGGTACAAAATCAAGTGGTTGTTATGGCTGGAACGTTCAGTTAGGGATTTAGCTTATTTATTTTTTGTTCAACTTCAATTTAATGAGAAGTGTCAGGATCAATCATCATCATTTGTTCCAATTCAGATAAATCGACAATTTGGGCAGACATATCAGAATCATCCGAACATGTTAGATCATAATCATCATTATTAGGTTCAGATAAAGGATTAAGGGTAGTAATACACTCTTATTGAGTAGCTTTGTCTTTCCTAGTAGAGGAATCAATTTGAGTCTTAGGGAGTAATGTTAGTGGAGTATTGATTTGAAAATGTTTTATCCAGGGATCAAGAGGTTTGGGATAAGAAAGAGATGGAGCAATTTGTTAAGTTAATTTAGGTTTCGGCTGTTTGGCAGATGTGGGTTGCGAAGCTTGGTCTTGACTATATAAGGGATAATTCACTCTAAATATATTGGCATAATCTACAACCTTATGATAGGTTAGAGTGGAATACATGGGTTGAATAACAGGAAAAGATGATGGATAAGCTCCATACACATTTTTAGACTATTCTTTTTGCATTTATACTTCTATTTAGTTAAGGACTTATTTGATTCGTCAAAGATTTTACTCTTTTTTGGTGAAGTTGGGTGCAATATAGTAAGTGTCAATATAATGTCTTAAATCTATATCAAGTTGGACCATTTGGGCCTGTAATGTAATATATAAATTTTGAACTTGAGATGACATAACATAAACTGATTTTGATTCGTGTGGATCTACTAAGACCATTAACTTATTATCAATATGGAAAAACATTTTATTCTGTATAATTACATTCTCACTTTGCCAATTCAAAACTTCATCCATAGGATTTGAGGAAAAAGTATAATGATAAAAATTGACATATAAAAATGCAATCGCTGTATTGACTTTCCGTACCATAAATCTATATTCCCCAAACGTTGGGTTAAGTGCATAGATTCCTGGAGAAAGTCCTCTGCCAGCCTAGCTTGGATGACACTGTCATTAAATTAAGGCAAGAAGAAGAATTGAAAAGAAACTATTCCCGAAAAGCGGTATGCTTAGGGCTTGTTTAGTTCCACTTTGGTTTTTGGTTTTCGTTTCCTATTTTTCTAAACACAAAAATCGATAAAGAAAACGCACTAATACAACACATAAATCAAAAAAGAAAACACAATACCTAATACAAAAATACAACAACCACAATAAAAAAAATCAAAACCCACAACCCAACTAAATACGCCCTTAGATTTCAATTCTCTTGTTTCAACGCTATGGCTCAGGTCAAAACCATCGAGGAAAGATATCAATCCGAGCCAACTAACAACGGTCTTGGCTTGTCCATCTCACTTTAGGAAGAAAAGGCAAGTAAATTACATAGGGAAAGTGCTTATTCAAATGGTCCTCTTAGAATAATAGAAAGAGAATCTTAAAATAACTGATCCTTAGGGCTAGAGATCGTTCCTCTAATGATTGTAGTGCCAAGCACTTCTTAGTGAGCTCTAATATGATCAGATTTATAAGTATCTCTTGTAAAATCTAATGCCAGTAGTTTGAATATATGGATTTGACACTACTCTATTAGTGTCATCTATTTTCCTATCAAGAGGAGGAAATTCCTCTTCATATGGGCTCATCATCATACATGGAATGGGTGTAGAATTGACTTAAGGAATAGTAGGAATAATAGGTTCAAGATTGATAGAAATCTCATCCTCTGGAATCCAATATGTTTTCTCAATTATCTTAAGTAACTCATACAGATTATGAGGTCTTGTTGGTTTTTAAACCCAACATGTGGTTTGGAATCTAAATCATGATCATTATGTTAGGGACAAAGTGTCTAGGAAGGCTAACAATAAGGGATGTCTTCGTAAAGTTTTGTTCTACCATTTCTTCATCTCTGTTTATAGAATTTTTTTAACAAAAGCCTCATCTTCACTATCTATACCATCCTGACATATTTCATAATTTGGTTCACACATGGAGGGATCACAACTCTAGATGAAATATCTTCAAGAATGACTAATATAAACTGGTTGGCCATATGAAGTAATATGATGAATAGAAGGATCAACATTACCCACATGGTGAGTGAACCTAGGTTGTAACATTAGAAGAAGGCTAGAAGTTTAGGAATTCGAGGGTTCGGGTTGATCATCTGTGTGTTTGATAAAGATGGATTGGACAAATCCATCTCATAATGTCCTCAAAATAAGAGGAGTGGTGGTGTGAATAAAATGATGATGAGGAGCATAGAATGTCTTTTGATAAATACTAAGCCATATGATAGGCATTAGACTTTCAACTCCTGTAGTGATAACTGCTTAGGGATTTAAATAATGGTAATATTACCATGAACACGATCAGCTATCATGTATAAAGAATATGTAGCTGAATTAAGGAAATGAAGATCTATAGCATGATTTTGTAATCAATAAATCATTTGATGATACAAAGTGGCCATGAAAGCTGATGGATCTTGTTTTACTTTGATGATTTAAACTTTCACTTGCAATCTTTCAGATAATTTTAGATCATTCAATCTAATGTTGAAGTCAGGAGCAATGGCGAAAATAATACTGCCATTGTTGAGAGTAGTTAATAAGGTACCAATCAAAGCATTTTGGTACGTTGTATAAGCAGTGTCTAAGTGGGATATATGGGCAGTGGTCAATATGCCTTTTCACTTATATAAGATAAGACAAAAATGGACAACACCAACATATAGGTGAGTATGTTGTTGGTCTCGTCATATGTCTATAAGGGTTTAAGGACTTATCAACTTGCCATATTGTTTAGCTGAAGTGGTTTTTAAACCTTACTATTCCAGTCAAGAACTTTGAATAATCTCTTTCACCTTATGAAGGTAAGAATAGATTAGTTGTTGAATATTACGTGTCCAAGATCATTAACGAGGCTAAATATTATAAGGACTTAAAAGAGGTAAGGACGTATCTGAAATATGACTTTCCTCAGGGATGTGAGTAATTTCAACAAGGTTTTCATTTTTATTAGACAATACTCGTTTAACACTAGAGGGTAAATTAGCAATAGAAAATGCAGAAGAAAGATGGACAGGATCTTCAAGAAGGGAAGTGCTAGATGATTCATTCATACTATGATAGATTTCTCCCTACTGACTATCATTAATAATAAGATAGCAATAGGTAATAGCCAAATGATAGCTCTAATACCATTCAAAACCCTGAAGGGCCACAGAGATCTTATATAGGTGATATTGTTACTTGCAGATGCCCTTAATCAAATATGCTCAATGATTGATAAACAGTCTTCTAAGTCCTGAGCTTTAATCACTTCACCGCAAATTTATATAAGGAACAATAAAGGGCTTTAGTTCTAACTTAAAACATGGTTATTGGAGCATGTAGATGGACTCATTGGATTCATTGAATCAAATGAAAATTAAATTAGGCCCATTAATTTAATGAAAGTCTTAAAGATGATGGATGTCAATGCT
>JAOXYD010000135.1:8356207-8374425 GCA_028565735.1 Pinacopodium congolense
CTTAACTAACACATCTTCAATGATCCCTCTTGGATATGTCACTGATCTATCCGATAACTGCAATGAGACAGTAGTGGGTTTTAGTTCTTCTAATCCTAGCTTCTTAAAGACCACTAACCCCTATTGATTCAAGAATCAAGAACCATGTGTCTGGTTCTCACATCGTCAGGCGGTGATTGGCTATCTCTACTGCTGGGGTTCCCTGTTTATCAAATAAACAAAAAAAAAGTCCAGCAGATTCATATACAAGGAAGACTCAAACTCATCAATTCACATAAATTAAAATCAAACATAGATTTAAGAAATTAATCAATGACACAAAACCTATATTCATTCAAATTTTATTCAATCCAGAAGATTAAAAAACAAACCTATGCATTTGACAGATTTCATTTTCCAGAAATAAAAGAACATTAGTTTTTTTAAGAAAACCTTTTTGCACATTCAAAGATGTTTTTCCAGAAAATGTAAATAATGGACAGAAAGGAAAAAAACCCATATGAATATTCATAACGCCTTTTTTAGAAATTAAAAACAACAAAAATAATAGCTTAGAAATAATTTCCAAACCATATTAACATATAAAACAATTTTATAACATATTTTATGCAAATTTTGCATATTTATTATTAAATCAACAACATTCAAGCCTATAGAATCAAGTTGAATCAGTTCAAGTTAGCTTTGACACCATTGTTGAGAAACCTAACATTTATTTAATCGCAAGTACAATGAAAAAGCTTAAGGTTTCCTACACGATCTTTTTAGAAAAATTTCAATTTGAATTAAAAACAAGAAATTAAAAGGTTTCAGATAAATTTGATTGAAGTTCTCCTGTTGAAAATGATTTCTTCTCATATCATTAAACCACAGTCTTTCAAACGTTCAGATAAATCTACAAGTCTATTAAAGGAGAACTCAAAACCTATTTTAAGAAGAAGATAAAATCGTGCTAACAATCATATGGTTGCCTTAATTATATAGAGGAAAAATCATATTTTTCCTAATATTAAAATTAAATATAAATAATAATTAAACATAACTCTACTTTTAATTATAGTTTAATTTTAATTAAATCAGATATCTCATATTTAACTCTAAAGTTTCTTAAACTTTACAATTTAATCCAATTTAATTAATTTTACTCTCCTCTAATAAGCATGTATGTGTGACCCCATTATGTTTATAATATGTTGAAAATAATCATAAATTATAATTCTAATTCATAATTAGAATTAGATAAACTAAAACTTCTTTAAATCATCTTTAATTCTCTAATAAAATAATTTATGATCATAGATCAAGATTAACATCTAGCCATATGTTATAACCACATAAATATTAGGAATGTTAATGTGGTTTAATTAAGTTGTCCATGCATGATTATAATGTATAATTTGATATTTTCGTCATCTAATATTCCAAATAGAATTGGAGCATAGAGTTAGTGTCTGCTTTATATAATCCAATCATATTTATTCTTATTAATTAGTAAATAATTTATAATTGTTATATGAAAACTCTTTTTCAAATTTCAATTCACTATAACTAGAAAATTTCCAAATTATCACTAATTAAGAATAGCGAAACATTCTCCCTAATTACTTTAAGGTGATGAATTCTCTATTGATTCACATAACTATCTCCCTATATTTGTTGTTATATCCAAATACTATCGACTAACACACTTTATAGAGTAGACCATAAATAGTATCAAAATATAGTAATTCCTATATGACATAACTTTAATAATCTCAAATTTAAGGATTAATTATACAATTATCATAATAAGGATATTTATATACAGATAAGTAATGTTCTATTTCGGATTCTTAAGATCGGATTATTTCAGTAAACTTATTCTCTAATAAGCACACAAACGTTTATTTAAATATCTCCACACTTTTAATTTATGAGATCAATTACTTCTTCATAATAAAAAAATCAAAATAACTAGAGCACCCTTAATAGGGGACCCCTTACACCCCCTATAACATAGTAAATTATCAAAACAACCCCCTCATGTGAGAGGGGGTGATAGGGGTCCCAGTTGGGGGCCCCTAATCTATCCCTAAAAAAGTATAATGTGTATTAGTTTAATCATTTTATTTTAATTTAACCATTTTATCAATATCCCATTTTGATAAAACTACAACTAAGAATATTTTAAGAATAATACAAAAATGTAATCCAAGTTTTATAATTATAATTTTATTATAATTTCTAATTGTATAGTAATTATTTTAGAAATTTTATCTTTATATTTAACTATTAAAAATAATTGACAAAATGCATAAAGATAAAAAATAATTATTAAACAGAAAATCTCAATAATATATATATATATATATAATTACAACAAATAGATTGATTTTAAGAACATAAACTAACATATGATATAAAATAAAAAAGTTTAAATGTAATAAAATCAATGAAGATATTAATTTCTTTTAATATGTGTGCGTATACAGTAAACACAAATTTAATAAAATGTTAAAAATTGTGAAGATGTTTTTGACGTAACTCTAGAATAAAATAAAATAAATGTCTAAAATATGTTTGAAGTCAAATCGACAACTTAAAATACATGTTAAAATTATTTACTGTTATAATTAATTATTATTGTAAAAAAATTAACATTTTGCAATTTTATTGTTTGATTTATTTTAACATGTAGAATAGTTATAATAACATTTTAATAATAATAATGCATTCTTTTACTTACTAAAATCTTGAACGTTTTAAATATTGAAAAGTAAATATAATTAAGCCTAATTTAAAATTTATTATTAAGTCTATGTTTTTAAAATAATTACAAAAAATGAGTAATACAAATATTTAAAAATGAATAAATTTTTTTTAAAAAATTGGAATAAAAATCATATCTTCTTAATTAAATAAAAAGTTAATAAATGTAATGCATTTTAGTTGTAAACTATTGTTAAAATAAAAATTACTTCACGTGAATGATTTGTTCTAAAAAATTAAATTGTTAAACTTAAAATTAAAAAAATAGCTCTCCTTTCCATCTATATATATTAAGCATACGTTTTTTTTGTCATATCTGAATGTGAGACAAAAATTGTAAACAAGACAACCAGATTCCACCTCACCACGAAGAAATGAATTATTTACCGATTTGATTGGTGACATTGAGGTGATAAGAAATCACTAGAAAACATCTTGTATTAGAAGTGGCGTAGACAAGGATGCCCTTTAAGAATTATTTCGTCGTACGTCACAAAACCTAGTATCTTATTTTCTCATTGCCCTCTTTGACTCGTGAGCATTAGCGTCTTCTTTTACATTTATGATGGCAGGAAAAGCAATCTCTCTCTTATCTTTTTACTCTTAGAACTGGACAGCTTTTCTTCCAAAGTGATAAATTATAAGTTACGAAACAGCACCAAAAACTAGAGCGAACCAAATGATCAAAACAACCGCCATAACCATCTTAGCCACAGCAATCCCGTTCTCCTTCCTCCTCTCTCCTACGCCTCCAAAATCTTACTATCACAACCTCTTCATATCCAATTCACTCTCCGATAATGCCTCCGTATCACATCACCTGTATATGCTCACCCAACGTCCCCATGTGGCCGGCACCGAAGCCAACGCTGAAGCTGCAAACTACGTTCTATCTACTCTCATCGCCTACGGCATTAAATCCCACATCACCTCCTACGATGTTTCATTGACTTATCCTGTTTCTCGTTACTTAACACTACAACGGCCAGACTCTGACCAACCCATCACGTTCAATCTCCAGCAGGAAGTTTATGACGGTGACCCTTATGCAGATGTGGCGGGAGAAGTTCTACCAACGTTTCACGCATATGCAAAGTCAGGAAACGTGAAAGGACCTGCGAGTTATGTGAACTATGGACGTGTAGAGGACTACACAAAGTTGGAAGATATGGGGGTGAACGTAACTGGGACAATCGCGTTGGCAAGATATGGAAAAATTTACAGAGGAGACATTGTGCATAATGCGCATGAGGCAGGTGCTATAGGGGTTATTATCTATACGGATAGGAAAGATTTTGGAGGTGGAGCAAAGCATGAAGGGTGGTTTCCGAAGGCGAGATGGATGCCTCCAAGTGGTGTGCAGATAGGATCAGTTTATGATGGCAATGGCGACCCTACAACACCAGGCTGGCCGAGTATCACGGGATGTGAGAGGTTAACAGAGGATGAAGTAGACAAGGGAGGGTATGTTCCACTGATACCTTCTCTACCCGTATCAGGAATTGACGGTGAAGCGATCTTGAAGGAAATCGGAGGACAAGTTGCAGACGACGACTGGCAAGGAAGTGAAGATGCTCCAATTTACAGGGTTGGACCAGGTCCAGGTGTTGTCAATCTCAGATACACTGTAAGTAGTTGACACGTAACTAAGATGAGTATGTTAGATAAGCTGAGTAACGGAACGATGGAGATGCAATAAGTTCTTAAGTCCACAATTTTTACTGTCCACGAATGAAAGGTAGCAAGCTGCAATATGACCTGAGTTTTGAATGAATTTCAGGGAAAGCAGGTTATAGCATCTATTCAGAATGTAATTGCAGTAATAGAAGGCGAAGAAGAACCTGATAGGTGAGAGAAATTGGAGTATGGCTATCTCAGAACCTTCAAGACATCAAATTGACATTCACAACTTGTGATCTGAAATTTCAGATTTGTCCTTCTGGGGAATCATCGGGATGCATGGACATTCGGAGCTGTTGATCCTAACAGTGGCACAGCAGTGCTGCTAGAGGTGGATGGGCTTTTCAAAATATTACTTCTGCCATCATAGAAAACATCAATCTTGGGCATGTCAAGAGTCAGTTTTCATACTGCTTTTCTATTTTACTTCACAGATTGCGCAAAGACTGAAAGAGCTGCAGAAAAGAGGGTGGAGACCTCGAAGAACAATTGTGCTCTGCAATTGGGACGCTGAGGAGTATGGCCTGGTCTTTGACCCGGACTCTGTCCTTTTACATCCCTACTTTCCCGCAATGTTCAGAAGGGAACATTAACTCGTTCCTGTTTGCAGATAGGGTCAACTGAATGGGTAGAAGACAACAGAGAAATGCTTTCTTCGAGGGCAGTTGCTTACTTGAATGTTGACATTGCAGTATCTGGACCAGGATTCCATGTTTCTGCAACTCCCCAACTTGATGAACTCATCAGAGAGGCTACCCAACAGGTACTAAATGAGTAGGCCCTAGTAAAATTGTAGCAGACAGAACGAGTAAAGAAGCATGTAAAAGACCCTAGAGGGATAGTATCGTATAGACAAATAGATATATATTCATTGAATTGTCCTAACAATCCCAATCAATATTTCTTCCCTTTAAAGGTTCAGGATCCAGATAACTCGTCACAAACCATTTATGAAGCATGGATCGGTCCCAGCAGCTCTGCTGAGGTGAGTATGAAACTAGTTGTTACCTTCCTGATGAGTTTTTAAAGGAAACTTTTAGAAAGATGGCATCTAAGCATAAAACTAGCCATTGATGAATTTAAGGTCAGGAAACTTTATAGAAACTTAAACAAGCAAAATGATGGATTTCATCTCAAGATTCTTGTAAGATTATGATACAATGTGACCCTCATGAATGCACTTTGTAACAAAGATTGGGAGATTAGGTGGTGCTGGATCCGATTATGCAGCTTTCGTGCAACATATTGGCATTGCATCGTCTGATATGCAGTATGGGGAAGGTAACCAATAAATTTCAAAGCTCATTTCCATCTTTTATCTCTCAACTCATTCACATACACGCATACAGATGAGCAACTTCAAATAATTTTCTGCTTGAACATCATTTAGTAAAACATGGATGAGTTACAATTCCATTTCAAAGAATTGAATATAAGCTTGAAATGATGTCGAAGTATTTTTTGAAGTAAAAAATGAAACCGAGATATTTTTCGAAGTAAAAAATGAAATATTTGGCGTTTCCATCTGCATAACATGAATAGTACAGCATATAGGTAATGAGATATTCAACTAAGACCTCAGAAACCCTGCTCCTGGTAATGACATTTGGTGAACAAAACTTATCCACCAGTAATTAGACTATGCCATCTTAGTAGAGCTCAGGAATTCCAATCCTACCAAGTTAGAATATGACAGTGGAAACATTTTACTATCAGTTTACTATGAGCTCAATCACACAACTCAACAGTAGGAATCCTTAAAAGAGTAGCTGAAAACACAATTAGTTCAATGAAGTTAATGAAGAGCATTACAGTTCAATGAAGTTACCTAAATTCAGAAACTTGGTTTAAAGATAAAAATTTTAAAAATGTTGGTCGGGGAAGGAAATAGAAACATAGATCCAAACAGCTGTTTGTCAGGACAGTAACTCAGCCATCAAATAATGGACAGACAATGAGATGCAGAAGCACACATCACAACCCTTTTACATGTCATTACGGTGTCTTTCCCAACTGAAATTCAGATAGCGCTCACCTCATTACCTTAAATTTCAAAGGACCAGTTTTTAACATTAATTAGAAGCTCTACTTTTTGTCGTTCACAGCATATTCCAAAGATCGACTTTTTGCTAAGGATCCATACATCTACATGCAAACAATGTTTGGGTCATGTCTCATGTCAAACCATAGCATCATAAAACATCCAAGCGTTAATAAAATGCAGCATCTAGTCATATTCATATCCTAGACCACCTTCAGCACAAAAGCAGGAATAAACTGTAAGACAATATCATTATTCTGTTTTTTCCTTTTCAGTATAACCATGTTAAACTTGTAAAGGATAAATGACAAGGCACTTCCCCCGGATCTTCAGCCTAGGAGTCATAACCTCAATTGTATTTGCAGGCCAGATATGTAATAGTTTAAATTGCTCCACCTCAGATTCCTCACTGCTAGTAATCTGTGACTACAGGTTATCCAGTATACCATTCAATGTACGATGATTTCATCTGGATGAAAAACTTTGGAGATCACATGTTTCAAAGACATATTGCAGGTTCGTCTACATCACCCATCAAACAGATAATGCGTTGCTCCACTCCTTTGTCATTGCTCTTTAATTGTGATTTATGCCATCGTATAGATCAATGTGTGACTGAACTATTTCTAACTATTCAAGAATTTGTATTAAGGATCCAAAAGAATCAGAAGAGATCAGATGAAACCTGAAATTCACTATGGTTATTGCGACATAACTTTGCCATTCTTTAACAATTATACAAATGCCAACTCAATCTATGCAACTATTTCCATGTTATACTTAAGTCTCCCGAGTTTCTGAACATTTGTTCACCTTGAAAAGCAGTAGCTAGCATTTGGGGTTTCATAGCTCTTCGGCTAGCAGATGACAAGATCTTACCCTTTAATTATCTGTCATATGCTTTCGAGCTCCAGGTGTGTCTATGTTGGACATATATAATGCTAAAGTGAATTTACATGCTAATGGTAAATTTAATGCAAGTGATAACTGATATCTCTAGCAGAAATATGCCGAGGAATTGGAAACTGAAGTCCTGAATAAGAACATAAGCCTTATTCCATTATTCAATTCCCTTAAGGTGCTAAAAGAGGCAGCCACCAAAATAAATGAAGAGAGACAGGTATCAAAAAATAGTTCGAAATATAAATACGTTCAGAATTTACAATGTTCATAAAGTCAAAGTAATTGATGTATAACCTGACAGGCAATCGAGAAAAGCGGAGGTTGGGCATCAACATTGAAGAAAGACAATGCAAAAGTCAGGCAACTCAACGACAGACTAATGATGGCGGAACGAGCATTTACAGATAGAGATGGACTCTCTGAGAGGCCATGGTACAAGCATTTGGTATTTTCCACTCACTCAAATCCCTGGACTAAGTTATTCTGGTATTTTTTATGTTTCTTTCAGATATGTCAAAAAGACCAAAGTGCAAAAGAAGCCAAATAACATATTCAGTTATCATACCAACGGTGGTAAAGAAGTTGATTAACTTTTCTATGATTTGCAGATATATGCACCAGCAAAGCATAATGATTATGGATCCAAGTCATTCCCCGGAATATATGATGCCATCAAAAAGGCAGAGAATCTAAAAACTGCAGAGTCATGGCAATTCGTACGGCATGAAGTTTGGAGGGTCTCTAGAGCTCTTAGACAAGTTTCACTAGTCCTCAAAGGTGAACTAACATGAAAAAAGGGACGCAATCAACTTCATGTGGTTCACAAAAGGAAAAACATCGTCTTTTCAAATCTCACTTAGAATGCTGCTTGTCACATTTCTAGAATAGCTAGCAATATCATGGGGTCTTCACGAATTTCATTTAGTCATCATGCAGAAGTAATGTTTAAATAGTAACATGCTAAGAAATGGTATGACTGTTAAAGACCTAACTGAAGGAAATAACCCAACTAAATCACTTTAAAGATGACATTAACTATAACTTCAATTTGACACTATCCTCTGTGAAATCCTATGCCATCTCCCATATTATCTTGCCTTTCTAATACATCCAAGCATTTTCAAATTTGATCACTTCCATTTAATTATTAATACTAATTAATACCCAATCTGGAACTGCTTAGTAGTGTAGCACCACATGAATAAACCATTAGACCAAATAACTACTACATTTTCCTTAATGCCTAATTTACTGCACATTGTCTATCCATACTAACTTGCACTTTAGTCTCTTGCTAGTTATATTTCATATAAAACTAAATAGGTTGAGCGTGATGCAGAAAAGAAATATTTACACGAGCGAGATCAAGAAACGCAATCTCAATGGTAATTTTCAATAAAAGGATATTTAGTACTTCTGAGAATTCCGAATCTGATTGTCAGAATCTAGGGACACCATGATTTTATGCATATAACTAAAGAACAAAGGAAATTAAACAAAGAGAATTTGTAGCCATTTAATTTTCAACTAGAATGATAGTGACGATCCTATTGTCTTGTTTCTAATTGTTTCAATACGTTATTAATGTCAATTGGTAACAGTTATTGCTCACTTTCTCATAATCCTCACTTTTTCAAAGTTACCAGCTCAGAAGTTCAGATTTCAAAGCCTAATTTCCATTTTTTTACCTTCTCAGAAATTCTTAACTTATGATTGCAATTAATCGATTTTCACCACCACCAGCTAATACATCAATCATATAAGAGGAAGCAAATTGAGCACAATTTTGACCTGTTTCCTGGGAATAACATAATAATAATTTTTTAATGCAATGGATTTTTCAAGCTAAAATGTTAAAGAAACTAGACCGACGAATTTTAACCGAAAGCACAACACCAACAGCCAGTTTAACTCTAAAGGATGAAGAATTCATTTGCATAACCAAAAGATTCCTCCAAAATACTTCACAAGCACATAACATTGATAATACACAGGTACAACAAGCTAAATTACACGCCACGAGAGCAAATTGATGTGGATAGTGTGATAACAACCCTAAAAAAAGGAGAAATTCAGCTTTCTCAAGTTTACATGTAGAAAAAACATAACAATTTATGATAAGGCTAGAAAAATTTAGATATATGACATCCTCAAATAGTACACAACTATTTTGAGTTAATATACAGCATGTGCTCAAACTCAGTCAAGGATCATTTTTCTGGCCATGAAAAAGTTATTTGCATAAACTTCAGGGGATGTTCAATAACATATACAAGTTCAATAACTATGAGATTGCAACACTAATAATTACTTTATTACTGAAAAATGCAAGTAAGCAATCCATTAGTCCAACATTAGAGAACGTCTCTAAATCCACCCTGCAATATGTAGAGAAATAGGCAAAGAGAGCCATGAGAAGAGGACTAATCGAACCATTAAATATTCCTGCCTCCAGTACTCAAAAAACTGCAGATGAGACATTACAGATGCTGTGGGCAGCATGATCAAATAGAAGTATGAATATCAAGCTAAATGGGATTTTCATTTTGCTTTCACTTTTACATCTTTTCTCATATGCTAAGTAAGCACAAGAATAATCTTATAGTCTAGCAAAAATGTGTATTCGATTTAATAGTTTATGTGCATTTCCATCACCTTAGAAGCTGTACAAGAGGTGGAATTTCTTAGATAAAACTTGACATTAAAATGAAACTTTTAACTTTTGTCCTCTTTATCTATACTATACAAATGAACTACATCAGCATCATATGTACAATAAATCTCTCGTATGCCTAGGTTATTTACTTCCAAACCTTGATAGCCCCGTCTCTACTACTTGAAATCAAAAGTCTTTGGTTCAACTTGACAGAAGCCAAAGAAAGAATGGCATCTCGGTGGCAGCCAGCAGGATCAGTAGCTGCAGCTGCAAGTACTGCCTTTGCTGTCAACTTGTTTGTTAGAGGACTTCTTCTTGTCTCCTATTTGTAACAAAAAAGTGAAGCAACTTCTCATGGATAAATATTGCGTTCCATAAAAAAAGTGAAGGAAACTGAACACATTGCAAGATAAAGGTATAAAAATAGAAAGATGAACTTATCCCATATCAGATAAGCAATATTTTTCCACTCACCAGCTAATTCAAAGAAAACAACAAAGTCCAACTGGTACAGACAAACAAACAGGTAAATTCATCAAAAACAATCTAGATACCTGCACAACTTGCACCCCAAAACTTGATCGCACTTCATATGTATCATCATTTCCAACTCCATTCACATTTGGCCCACAAATACAATAACTGCGGTCCGGACTACAATTATGATGAAGAAGAATTAAGCCACGAACTGCCACAGAAAAAAAAATATAGACAACCAACAAAGGAAATGAGAAAGAGGAAGAAGGATAACCTGCAATGGTCCCATCTACGTATCTTCAAGTCAGTACTGCCAGTCAATAGATCACCCCCAGGTAAGGGGAGCATTGAACGAATACCAGGAAGTCGAGATGGAGGTTCATTCAACTCATCAACTCTATACTTTGGATTGACATTCCGCCTCATATCTGGCTTGAAGTTCGCCTTACTGGATGACCTAGCCAAGGCCCATGGCATATTGGACATTTCAGCATCATTATTGTAATGATCAACCTTCAATACCTAGACACAAGAAAGACCAAATGAAAGCTGTAGCAACAATATCTATGATAAATCCCACATAAGATAAAAGTCCAGCGAAAATTAGTTTCAACTTTAAGAAATAGATAACCATTAAATACATCAAAAGAGAGTCCAGAATATCTCCTTAGATGTACATGGACATTCGCCAATTCCAGAAGACCTGAAAACTCATCGTCATTGTTTTTTTGCATTGTTTGTAAATGCAATGGTCAGCTTTCTACAGTTTCAACCATTCATCATCATCGATTAAAGTAGTCAATAAACTTTGATGCATAGCAAAAGGACAATAAGTAAGAGATTATGCAAAGTGAATCTATCTTCCAATGTAAAATGGCATTGGAAAATTTTTTCTGCAGTCACTATATTTTGCGATTATAATCAGTTTCATTCCTTCTCCTCCATTAAGTACTACTTTCTTAGTACACATGGCACTTTTACTCACCTTGTCTACAGTCATGCTCTGCAAACTTTGCATATTTATCAGCATATAATCAATATTATATCATCATATTTTAACTCTTACCTTTCCAAGTTTTTCAAAAATGAAAAATAAAAAGTATCCAATCTACCTGGTGGCAACTCCCAGTCTCAGCATTCCAAAGGGAAACTTCATTACAACCAGCAGCAACATATACAAGGGGTCTTACAGAATTAGACACAGCAGCATTAGGAGGGGGAACAAAAAGGCACATCTTCTCAACAGGGCATGTAACAGAGTATTGCCATGAGTTCACAGGTATCAGAAACCTCAAGTCCCATAAGGTAAGCACACCTCTAGAAGATCCTGAGATAAACCAATTCCCACAGGAACCGGTCACAAGGGAAGAAACATAGCCCTCATCAGGAACTGCTTTCAGTGTCCACGCCTCTGAATTTGCTCTGATATCCCATAGATGCACACCACCATTTTGAGTGCTATACATAACAATCTGATTGTCAGTGCTATCACCATTGAAATTCAGGAGGCTAAGTATGGCACCTTCTTTGATATCCTTCTTTTTTACATCAGCAATACCAGAGTACTTCTCAACAACATTGCCAAGCCCTCTTGATACATGGTCAACAGAAAATAAATGCACTATGCCATCACATGCTCCAACAACAATTTGAGCAGAGTTGCGAAGCATAACCGTGCAGAGTGCTCGGCTTCCCTCCAGGTGATAAGTTAATCTTGATCTAAATGAAATGTCTTTTTCCAACTTTCTTGAATCCCACACTTTAAGAGTTGAATCATCAGAAGCACTCATAAAAAGGCTATGATCATGCGAAATTGCGACATCATTGACTGCAGAACGATGCTCCTGCAGATGTGCAACCAACACCCCCCGAGGTCTCCAACCTGAATCTGGAACCCCTGTTGTTCGTGAAAATGATGCCAATCCTGCTACATCTGACAGAGCAGAAGCATCTTCCAGAGTGAAAGAACTTCCTTTCGTCGTGCCAGATAATCCAAGTTCTTGAAATTTACCATTGACATAAGTTGTTTGATCTGTTTCCCTACTTTCTGGCTCGTGGACCACTCTATAGAACTGTCTAGAACCCCCACTGATACTAAATGAACCTGAAACCAGCTTAGGAGCAGGAACAGAACTGGCCAAGCTAAATGATTTGTTTATTGGATCCATCCAGGGCATGTACGATGAACCAGTTCCAAGAGAGTTCATTCGCAATGAAGAATCTGAAGCTGCAGGAGGTATTTTGACTGCTCGCCGGTCCATGCTAAAAGAGTACAAAGGTATTCCTTCAGAGGAATTATCATGCATAAAGCTGTTCATACCACCGTGTGTAGACATATAACTTGAGAATTGCAACTTTTCAGAGTATAGAGGATCATGAACATCAACTGCACTGGAAGCATTGCTTACAAAACCCATAGACTTCAATTTGGTATCACCGCCCTCTGGTTGTTCCACTACATCAACATGTTTTTGAACCTCAGGAAAAGGTTTTGTGTCGGGCCAATTCTTCACTGAACTTAATTCCACATCCCCTCTCTTAAAGAAATCCATAGATCCCCCTTGTCTTGATTTTGGAGATGAATTGTACCAGATTTTTCTTTGCCTTTCCAGCATGTCTGAACTCCTCGTGTTTTCTAAGACTTGGTAAAATGACTGTCTTGAGACAGGATTCTTCAAACATGAAAGAAGAGACTTCTCAGAAGCTAGGGAAGGCGGTTGTCTACGGAGGAAAGGCCGTATAACTGGAGCAAGGAAAACAAAAGAATCTACTGCACCTAAGCTCTCACTGCTGGCAGCAATGAAACTGATGACTGACCTTCTAACCCACTGACTAGGATAACACAATAATGGAAATGCACGTCCTATCATTTCAAGCAGTATACGCTTTCTTAAGAAGCTACCTCTACAAAGAATTGTCAAACAGTCCAATGCATTAACAATAACAGCCTCAATCTGGTCACTTAAAGCTTGTTCAATGTAAGGCAAAAGATACTCTTCTACACTTCGTTGGCCCACAAAGAAGCATACATACACAATCTTGCCATAGAATAATGCTCTAAGCTGCTCATCTCGATCATTTAGAAATGCAGGCAGGATGGGTAGTAGAAAATCATTGCTCTGCCTCTGACCAAAAAAGCAGCAGAGTTTGCCAATGTCCTGAAGCAATGCTCTTCTGATGTTTGGAGTTTGTTTTGGGCCCATAACAAGTTCTTGAACAACATCAGCAATGGATCTCCTAAGCTGCACAAGTTGTGCATCGTTATTTATCCTTTGAAGCTGTCCTGATGTATCAATTGATGATGCCTTTGACTTCTGTGCTGAAATCACCTCATTAAGAACGCCTGCCTCAGTCAAGCTTATTGAATGAATCAAGAACCCATATGCAGTGAGTGCCAACTTTGCAATATTGCTAGCATAACAAATTCTCACACTTTCTTCTGGATCATCTGGAAGCATGGAAAGCATTGGAAGAATGTACTCAGGGAATATCTTTGCATCACTAGGAGGAAATTCTCGGACTAGAGGGAGAATGTCACACAAAGTTTCCAATGCAGCAGCACGCACTATTGCTGCTTGATCTGATAGCATTGCAATCACATACGGTAACACACGTTGTAGCCTGACTTCATCATCAATATATAATGAGGAAGATTTGAGTAAGAGTATCGCCCCTCTTCTCAGATGGGGTAACTTGACATTGCGTATACAAGAGCAAAGCAGAGAAGCAATCAGAACCATACCTTCACATTTCATGCTATCTTCAGGTAATGGTAAAAATGGCATACCAAAAGTATCTGACTGACTGTCATACTCAGACATCAATGTCTTCAGGTCATCCATGGTGATTTTTTTCAGAAATGGATGATCATTTTTTCTAAATGCATTGGAAATGGCTTGAAGAAGTTCACCAGGAGATTGCAGTCCACAATTACCCTGTGATACGGTAGAATTGGGTGCATTGTCAGGCATTGCTTTCACAGTAGAAGAATCATCGCTTTGTTTCACATCTCCGAGCAAGGTATTGATATCACCAAGAAGTTTGCATTGATCATGTATTATACCCTTATTTATTTTGTCTCTATATTCTGAGTCCCTGATTGAATCCAGTTTTTGTCTTTCAATCATCTCATTTGATGAATTAACAATCAGTTTATTGGCAGAAATGTCCTCTCCATTTCCTGTTTCCTCACTTGTCCCACCGCTCATCATTTGCTTAAGTATCTCATGGAAAACACTCTGGCACATTACAACCTGCAGCAGAGACAAGAGATTAGCATGATAGTGAGTAGAAAGACCACCAAAAGTATAAGCAGAGTACTATAGGTTTTTTACCCTCATATCAGACTGAATAGGATTCCAGCAACAATAAAAGTTATGCAGAAATGGTGAGAAATAGCTAGGAAAAACAACAGCTGCGTAGTTTTGTAGATAGCCTTCAGCAGAAAGTCGTGCCTCTGGCTCCAACTGAATCATATGAAGTATCATCTTTCGGATTCCAGAGTCTGGGATCTACATATTCAGTGCCTATCAGTCTCCTAACTAAATATCTCATATAGATTAAAGTGGATTGAGACTGGTAGTAATAGATACTTAACCTTTTCAAGATGTTGGCTAGGATCATACTGTCCTCTACGATAAGCAAGAAGCTGAGAGAGCTCAAACAGTTGCTGACCCTCAAGAAAAAGCTCAGCAATTACACACCTAAAAAGCACCACAACAAAGTCTAAAATTATTAATTTAAAGAATAAAAGAATTAATACAAATCCAAGGAAACTACCCTGCTTTTTACCATCAACAACTTTGAAAAGCTAGAATGCTCACCCCACAGCAAATATATCCATGGATGGTTTTAATAGTGCATCATGAGCAACTTGCATCTCACCTCCGTGCTCATAGAATCTCTGAAATTTTGAGGACAAGTATCTTATATTAAGGGATCCAAGGTATTGATAGAAAAAGAAATTAGGAGATTCGTTACAGCTAATAAGAACTTGGATTGAAAAACACAAATGTGATTATGCACTATTGATTATTGAAGATCTAATCAATATCACTTCTCCAAAAGCTATCAACAAAAGGTGCCTATTTCTGAAAGTTGGAGGCCTTGTTCATATTACAACCCAAGATCCATCCTAGCTCAAAAGGTTGAAGATGAATCCTAACTTCTAAGGCAAGGTCACTGCAGTTCTCCGCAATTAACATGGAACCATAATCAAAACAAAATTAACACCTGACATGAAATGAAAGGATATGAAAATACCTCGGGTGCAAGGTAACATAGCCTTCGTCCTCCCGTGTCAAAGAAGAATGAAAAATCCGATGGGTCATCATATGGAATATAAGTTGGTTTGAACGAAGCAAAGTCAGCAAGATAAAGCCAATTCCAGGAAGTTACGAGAACGTTCTCACACTTAATATCACCTAATGCAGTAAAACAAGTAACTAAAATGATATGTCATGAAATAGAAACTCATCTGAACTGATTTCACTCACCATGACAAATACCCTTCTCATGGCACTGCTTGACAGCAAGAAGTAACTGCAAACCACCAGAAGTGGAGAATGTCAAGAGCAAATATGCTTAAAAAAAAGTGTCAAAAGTTGGGTGAAAAGAGAAACATATACACAGACCTGAAAAGCCAACCATTTCTTTTCCACAAGACTCAGGAAGGGTCGAGTACTCATTCTATCATGTAAATTATTGAAGAAATATTGCCTCAAAAGATACGCTGCTTTATCAGTTTCCTGCCAAAACTGCAAGACAAGACTACCGTGTGAGGGACTTAGCCACCAAAAAGCTCCACTTAATCCCTAAATCTGATTCTGAAAATGTGTCAAAGAAGATTCCATTTATTTCTCTCTTAGTCCTAGACAGCACCAAGATTAAGATTTTCATAATACAATCCACCCATATACTAAGATGATATTCCAAATTCTCTTTCGCAGGACACTTAGAGCCATACTCAAACTTTCACATTTAATTTTCCCAGTTCCCTTTGAACATGATACGTGAATTACAATTCAGTTAAATACGTTCTTTGGATCCCTATACACATATCAGCCATTCCATTTATATCTCCCACTTATTTCAGTGTACCTTTTTTCGGCAAACAAACAATGGATTAACTTCCTAATCTATTAAAAAATTATAATCAAAGTTCCAAAAAACTCCACAACAAAAAGAACAAAGCAAAAATACTCGAAATTGCGCTTCCATCCTTCCCGCGTTTTCTGAGTAAACTGCACGCACTATTGTATTGACATAATCACATAAAAATTCAACCTAAGGTTAAAATCCCTAAAACTTTACCACTTTTCTAGGCAATCAGAGAAACACAAAATTATCGACAAAAAAAATGGAAGAACAAACAAACAAACAAGTAGTGAAATTGAACCTGGAAAGGCCAAACGTGGGGGTGATCAAGGGCGCGGAAGGTCTCCTTGATATGTTCTAGTCGGCGCTCGTACTCTCTGAGGTCTATGGGGTCGCCGCGCTTGAAATAGACCTTGACGAGTACCAAACCCTCGTCGTGCTTGCAGAGGATGGACTTGAAGAAGCGGCCGCGCCCAAGCACCTCCTTGAGGACCAAATTGTAAGAGGACGGCAAGTCGTGAAGGTAGTACTCCGACGCAGAGACCTGCGTCGTCCTCGCGATCTTGTTCCCCATTCTCCGATTGGGCTCCTTCTCTCCCTCTATCTCGCTCCGTTCTTTCTGTCTTAGCTTGGCATTGCTTGAGCTTACAAACGACGACGTGGAAGCGAAGAAGACGGTTGGGTCTGGTTTAACGGAGAATTTCTATGAAAACTTTTTGTAGCGGAAAAAGAAGGAATACGTACGAGGCTTGCGTGTTGTGCCTTGTTCCTGCAGCTCACTTTCTAACGGCCTGTGCAAATATTTATTAACGGCCTGGAACTATAACTAAATTTTACAGAATTTTTCTACATTTTTATATTTAAGGTACAAAAATTTGTTCATTATAAATTTATAATTTTGTGATTTCAATTTTATAAATTTTAACATAATTAATTTAAATTTTAAAAGATATATTTTTATTTTTTAAAATTATTTTTATTAAATTTTTTATATTAAATTTTTATATATTATATTATAATATATTAATATAAAATAATGAATTAAACACTGAAGTAACTTTACGATTTTTCTTTTTTTCAGTTGTGTAGATGTTTGTTACTTTTATTTTGAGATAACGTGAAAGTTTTTTTCTTGCTTTTAAAGGTATTTTTACAATCATATTATTGTTATTTGTAGTATTATAATTTTTATATTTTTGTATTAATTTTTTGTGTTATTTTTAATTTTTATATTTTATTGGTGTGTTTTTTTTTCAGTTTTTGTATTATTATTTTATTTTTATATTTAAAAAATATATTTTTTAAATTTTAAAAATATCTATACCAAACATATCCTAAATTTTTATAATTTTTTAGTTTTTTAAAATATATTTCAAAAGTATTTATTTTGAATTTGATTATCGTAATATTGATTATTTTTTTAATTTTTTAAATATTGAATAAATCTATTCGTCTGTTAAAATTAAGTTTTTTAAACTTATATTTTTACATATTAAATATAAGTAGTATTTTTTAACTAATTTTTTTATAAAAATAATTTTTAATTTTTAAAAATTATATTAATATAAATATTTAAAAATAAAAGTATATTATTATTATTATTTAATTGCATAAAAT
>JAOXYD010000135.1:8387723-8399965 GCA_028565735.1 Pinacopodium congolense
TAAGAATATTGTGAAAGGTTACTCTTTACCTTTTTTGTGAAACGCAATATTATTGTAAGGGTTACTCTTTACCCTAAGTAAAATTATTTTTAGTGAAATTTCTAATAAATAATTGGAGAGATGACGAGGTTTATCTTTAAAGTATGTGAATCTCTATAAATCTTGGTGTTCCTCTTTCTTCCCTTCACTTAAATTTTATGCATTTTTTTTTTGTTTTATCATTAATTGAATTTGATTAACTTTGGCATAAACATAACATATCATTATAGGTTTGAATTTTGGCTTAATGATTCATATAATTAAATTTTGCCTAGGTTATTTAGTTAGTTTAATTTAGTAAGATATTTAAATTCATCCCCTTCTTGAATGTCATAGGGCTTATATGTTGGTTGTTTGAATTTTGGCGTAAAAACCTGTGATTTAAACAAAATAATAAGGGTTTTGTAAAAACAAAAAGAGAAATTCTTCATATGGGATAACTAGAAATTGGAAACAACTAGAATTCTTTGACCTATAAAATACAAGAATAATTCCTAAGTTGTTATTATTATTATATTATGCATATTTGATAAAAGATCCTAGTATATCCAATCTATGTAATTGATGTTCTTCCATCTTTGTGATTGATCTTCTTTTCTAACACTAAAGCTACTTTTAATTTTTCTCCTCCTTTTTCGTGCAATTGATTTTCTCTGTCTGTTATCTTAAAAGTAACTTTAGACCTTTTATTTCCTTTAAATTGATTCTTTATAAGAAATTACATCCTAAATTCTAAACATGTTCTCGGTACCACTACTCCATTAGTCTGTACTAAACTAGAATCTTGTCTTATTCCTAGATGTTTAAATCATCTCATAAGAATATTTTCTTTCCAAAAAAAATAAAAGTAAATATTTAAGCCTTTAAATTTAGTACTCATCATGTCTCAATTACTTCTGAGAACATTTTATTTCTTTATATATTCTTAAGGATTTTCCTTGTAAATAAATTGGAAATGGTTACTCTAATCTTGTCTTTGGAGTTATCCATTAGGCCTTATATCATTTGATTGAAAAGATTTACCCGTACATGTTCGTATAACTCTAATTATTCTTGATTAAACAATACCAACATGTTTGTCTAAATATTATTCAAGCCACTTTTAACACCATATCCATTCCTAAATTTTAGTATCTTCCTTAATCTCTAGAAGACATTAAAGTACATATTCAGATCATTAGTGAATCAATGTAAGACCAGAGTTTTACAACTGTTTTATACTATCAAATGGTCTATATACTACACAGTCATGCTTCATATTTAATTCTAAAAAAATATCATTTTAAACTTAAGGTTTTCACTGATATTTAGGTAGACCTTAACGTTTTATAATGTTTAAATTTAAATTTTAATATTTTAAAAATATTTAAAAAGAATCTTAATATTTCTAAAACGCTTAAAATCAATCTTAATTTCTATTATCGATAAATTCAACATTAAGTGGCAAGTGACAGTATTACTATCATAATATTATTGGCAAAAAAAAAAGCTAATATGCCACATGTCATTTTACTATTGCAAACGACTTGGTGATGCTTAGAGTCTACGAGCAATAAATTCTTTTAAGTGTTATAAGAGCAAAACTAAATAGAGCATATTTATGGCACGTTTAGTTGGGTTGGTAGTTATAGTTTTTTGTTGTGATTTTTGTATTTTATATTGGATTTTGAGTGTTTTTACTGATTTTTGTACTATTTTTCGATGTATTGTATTAGTGTATTGTTTTTATTGGTTTCTGTGCTGTTTTTTTTTTCAATTTTTATGTTTAGAAAAATAGAAAACAAAAACTAAAAACAAAAACATAAGGGCCCGTTTGGTTCGGCTTCTGTTTTCGGATTTGGTTTTCAGATTTTCTGAACACAAAAATCAATAAAGAACATCACAGAAATAAAAAAAATACTCTAATACAACACAGAAATCAAGACAGATAACACAAAAATCTATAAAAATACACAAAATTCAATACAAAAATATAACATCCACAACCAAAAATCACAACCAAAAGCTCAATTAAACAGTCCCTTTAGCTAATAATTGGATATACTGATGCCAAATAATTTAAAGTTTATAAAAAAAAAATAAAAGAAGACAAATCACTCAACTGCAAACTTTAATTTGGTCTTGGTCTCAATGGTAAATTTTTATGAAGAGTGGGAGTTGAAGTGACATGAAAGGCAAAAAGGGCTGCAATTTAAGATATGCTAGGTTTTCTTATTATATAAAGACTTTAGATATATTATCGTAATTGTTTAAGACTTGTTTAGAATAAGCAAATCCTATTAGAGTAGGATCCAGTTTTGGATATTTAATTAAGAGATTTTTTACTACTAGAATAAATATTGTATATATTTTTATGTAAATATATGTGTACTCATCTTTTGAATAATAAGATTTAGAATTTATTTTCTCTAATCCTAAGTTTTCTACTAAAACTTTGTGATACTTTCTTCTAAGAATAATTTTTAGACTCCATGAGCAATTACTAATTTCTTACCTTCATTGCTTGTTTACTTAGCATAAAATTTCAGCAACTTAAAATCTCAAATTCTAATATAAAAATCTAGCAAAACCCTAAATTTTCAATTATTATAAACCTGAAAATTTGACAAATCTTGCTACAATCTAGATTTAAAACTGGGAGGATATTTGGAAACGTTTTTCATTTATGTTTTTAGTTTTTATTTTTCTAAAGATAAAAATAGAAAAAAAAAGTAGAAGAATAGAAAAAAATATACTCAAAACAGAAAAAAAAGTACAAAAATTAAAAAAATATACAAAATCTAATAAAAATACACAAAAATAAAAATAAAAAACTTAAATCAATAACAACACTAAATATCCCTTGAAATTTTCAGTAGCCTAACGACGCTCAATACTTCGTATTTTCCTAATCTTTGAAAGTTTAGCCTTACTTCATTATTTCTTCAAATTATCCTACCTCGTATACAATAGGGGCAATAAACAAAAGTGATATCGGATCAGTTAGAATGTGCCAAATAATTATATTGGTGATTTCTTATGATTGAATTAACAATTATCCTACACTGACTTTAACATCATGTGAATAGTATTTAACAATAAATATACTTTGGCATCAATTTGAGTTCGTAGTTTTCAGATTGGTTCAGCAGAGAGAGATGTAGACTCTTTCTATGTGAAGCAACAGCTGTGGTCATGAGAAAATGCTTTTTCCTTCTTGGCATTGTACCTGTTTACAAGATCTGACAACAGCAGCTATAATGATGTTATTATGGTCAGCATTATTAAATAAATGATTTCTAATCAACAATGAAATTTGTTGGTTAGTTTGTTTCTATTCCCACTTTGTTAAAAGTAAAGGGATGCATAGTTTGGCATGAAGTTCATCTGACATTTCAATTTCTTCCTTCAAAGGTGGTTTTGAAATTTATTAAAAATTGAACCACTTATTTAGATGCTTCAACAGTTCCAATCACGAGGAAAAGCGACATTAGGGGCTGTAATTAAAACATTAAGGGTCATTTGGTATTACTATGAGTTGTAATTTTTAGTTGTATTTTTGATATATTTGTATTAATTTTTGTATTTTATTTTTAATTTCTGTATTGTATTAGTGTATTGTCTTTTTTTATTTCTATATTAAAAATTAAAACAAAAAATCCAAATCTTACCAAATAACCCCTAAGTTGGTCCAAAATATTGTCACGAGGGAGTGCTGAATCAATTGAAAACTGAAGAGGCAACATCCACGGAGACCTTTTCATGTGTTTTTGCTTTTAAAGATTGTAACAGGCTTGCGAAGAAGACCAGTTTTAAGTAGGGCCTTATGGTAGTTCAGTTCAGGTTACACGAACAAGGTCACCAACAATCATCTCATGTACTCTTCTATTGCTTGTAAAGTCATTCCATTCCTTCTCGACTTGAAACTCTAACCCCTACCATTTTCATTAAGATTACGGTTCCATTCACCAAAAATGTTACATTTCTGAAGTTATTGGTGGACTATTTTAAAAGATAGGGGAAAGTTCGTTTGATACTGTGACATGTGGGTAATGAAGGATAATGGCGTCTTCGCGGACTAAGATATCAGTAGGGTTGACGCAAATTTTCCAATTGTATTAGCAGGCACGAAAGTAGATAATGACATTAATGTGATAAGCGATTGCATAACTTTATACATGGCGCTTGATTCTTTTGTGGCATGAATGCACGGAATTACACAACCCTTAATTCCACCATTGTCTAAGGAGTCTTATTTTTTTTCTTGAACAGTCCATTATTCTCTACCCATCTTTGCAAGGATTGCGTTATAAGCAAGGCGTTGATAAATAATTGATCATCTTCTTAGCTCAATACATATATAGAGTTACAAAATTTCATCCTAGTTTTAGATTAAAGAGTGACTAGAGTGGCATTCGCTTATTGCTTTACATGAATGGAAACTGCCTCCGTATTAGATAAAAGTTTGAAGGTCCATAGACTTGAAATATCGTCAAATCCTCTTAATCTGGATAGATTATCTTCCAAAGTCAAATTTCCCCTACAATGTATTGTTTAAAAGAATAATTTACTTTCTCAGAAAATGGAAGACAATACGAGTTCATCCTTTTTCAGTGTTCTGGATTAAGGTTAAACTATGAAAGACAGTCAATGATTGGTTAGTGATCTGCGTTCAGATGACCGAAAGGACTTTATGCTACATTCAGAGAAAAAAGGGGGAAAATGAAGTATGAAATTTCAGAGAAAAAGCTAAAATATGTGGAAATGAAGTAGGAGAAAACTTTGCAAGTAGAAACCCTGGGAAAACAATTCTTGCATTGCGCTTTCATTTACTATATGTTAGGATAATCTAGAAATGAAATTTAGATTAAAGAAGCCGGGTCATCTGAAATGCAGGACCAATCTAGACACGGTTTCTATTTAAGCCTTTAGCTAGATTAGTTAAAACACATATAGAATGAAATAACTACCTCGTAAGTTGCTGCGGTATAAAACCTAGTAAGTTCTCAGGGCTTTCCCATGTCAGAAATTACCTTAGACAGCCACCTACTAAAGCAGCTTTAGCTAAGGATGAAGATAAGTAGGACCCTCTTGAAGCTCTTTTAGTGATCGTAGGTTTAGGACTAAATGACTTGTTGTGTCCATCCAAACCACCAGCATAGCTTTTGCAAGATTTCATCTTAGATCTATGAGGAGGAATCACTTTCTTCGCAAGATCTTCTACGCTCTTCACGCTTGCCAGAGAGGTGTAAGACTGAGACTTCCCTTGATAGAAATTGGAAAGACCTCTCCTGTGCATCAATCAACATGACAAAAATTTGTCAATCAACATTCTGAATAGCATCTTGAATCATCTTAATGTCGAACATAAAGCAAACTTATTATGACTTACTTCATAGGCAGTTGGCTCTTCAGATCGGATAAATCATATAGAGGTCCATTTCCATACATGGAAGATGATAATGTTGATGAAGAGGAGGAAGAGATTGGAGACGATGTATCTTCCTCTAAATCTGACGAACAAGAAGATGATGCAGCTGAGCTTGTTGACTCTTCCATGGATGATTCAATTGAGGTTGACTCATAAACGTCATCTCCACCACATTCCTGTGCTACCCAGTTGCTTTCTTGTGTTCCCTCAGAACTTATTCTTTTCTTGCTCAGATCCAAGAAACTCTGACGATCGTCTGCAAATTCTCTACTCAGCTTCACCATTGTAAAAGAGGAAACTAAACACCCTTGACTTGGAGTTACTTCAATAAGTTTGTGATCTTATTAGAAGAAGAATATGTAAGGATCAAATACTTCACAGCAGATAAGGCCAATACAGGAAGGAGGGCACTGGCGGGTTTGTGTTGAATAAATGTGCCTTCTCAGCTTTTCTTTATCCTGTTACTGTCACATCATTATTTTCCTTGCAAACCTATATTTATTAACTTTCCCATATTACTAATAAAGAAAAAAGAGGATAAGGCCTACAACAAGCTTGAGAGCATCCTAATCTAGCTGAGTCACCATGCCTTTTGGTATGGTCAGTGTCTTCGATACCCTCATGTCTCATAAAACAACGACATGTTCTACATGTTTTCATGTTTTTTGGCATTGTCAACGTCATAACAGTAGAAGGTCTCTCCAAGACAGAGGTAGCCCCCAGATTTAGCAGAAACATAGTGGATATCCATTCTGGTTTTGATCTTATTATTTTTGTTTTTTAAATATAAATATTTATTAAATAGTTTCTATTTAAAAAGAATAAAGTTAAAAACAAAGAAATTAAAAATAAAATAACTGAGAACAATTTTTGGTGGACACGGACGTTTATCCACCAATCATCGCTCCAAACTTTTTGGGTCCTTGTAAAAACATTTGTCATGTAGTTACATGCCAAGGTTATCAACAGTGGCTTTGGCGCATGTGTCACATTTTGAAGTACCTCAACTCTTAGGTCGTTATGATCTTAAATTTGCCACCAGATAAATTGGTGCAATTTCATTATAATCATAATGAAAAACCACACTATGACTTATAAAAATCCATCTAGGTAAGGAAATTAAAATAAGTCAATTGAATTTTGAAAATCAGTTTAATTTTGTTCAATATGGAACAATAGTTATCCCAAATTTATCAGTTGTTCTCACCAAATCGAAAGTGATTTCGGTTCTAATAGAATGGTGTACTTTCGGGGAGAGCGAAATGAGAACCTGGAAAACCTAATGTGTAGCTTAAAAATGGGTTTAGCTAATAATATATTGATAACCATAATATTGTCGAGAAATAGGAAATGTGGATAGGATTACAGAATGGGGATAAGAAAGTTGACTAGGAAACCAGTCATAGTGGATAAGGGCGTTTGATGACCAATAAATATGTCGCCACATGCTCATTAACTGGTAGGCCCTTTTACCTGTTTCTCAACATTTTAGAGATGATTCTTATCCAGTGCCCACCGTAAGTACTGGCTTTATACCCACAGGATCTCTTCTCCTATGCACCATTCACACAGGGTTGATCATTTTTTAGCGCATAAATTCCGGAATCGAGTATTCATCAATACCGCTGTCCTTGTAATAATATTCGAAATTTTATACAGACGTTCCTAAGTTATTTCCGTAAAACCAAATCTTAAATTTATAATAATATTTGATAATTTCATGGCAGTGCAAATAAAAAATAAATAACAAAAAAATCATTTTAATTCTAATATTTTTATTAATATTTAAATTATATTTTAATATTTTAAAATATTCAAATTAAAATTTAACATTTTAAAAATGTTAAAAAAAATCTTAAATCTTACAAAAATCTAAAAAAACTTCAATTTAACTTCTATCAAACACTAAGTTTAAAGTTATTTTTAAATATTTATAAAATATTAAAATTATTTTAAAATTTTTATAAAATATCAAAATTATTTTAAAATTTTTATAAAATATCAAAATTATTTTAAAATTTTATAAAATATTAAAATTCTTTTTAAACGTTTTAAAATATTAAAATTTAACCTAAAAATAAATGAAAATATTAAGATTAATTTATACTTTTTACTGAAGATAATTTTCTAGCAACAAGCTTGCCAATTAGAAGGTGAATAATAGGTGATCCAGTTTGATCGAGATTAAATTTTAAATCAAATCATTTGTAAGTTACTGTGATTTAATCAAATCAAAATTTAAAAAGTAACAATTTGGTTCAATTTTAATCAGCTATGTTCTTTAAAATTTTAAACTCTAAGGGTCCGTGTAATTCAAATTTCTATTTTCATTTTTTATTTTTATTTGTGAATTTTTATTGGATTTTGTATGTTTTTTTAATTTCTGTACTATTATTTTTTTGTTTTTATACTATTAATGTTTTATTTTTTCCTATTTTTGTATTACTTTTTTTTTGTTTCTGTGTTTTAAAAAATAAAAAACTAAAACCAATTTTCAAAACCAAACCAGCCTCTTAACTACTCTTTTAATCTTGAGTACACAGTATCCAATTCATATCATATTCAAAAATACTATTTGAATGAATTTAACCACTAAGGTACTTTAATGATGCATCAAAACTATAGTAACATCACATTAAATTGAAAGTAAAGACCTTCGGTGACTCTATTGATGTTAATGTGGTCTCTTTTCAACTTCCCAAAGTTTATCCTTCAATTGAAAAGTTTGAAGACACTCTTATTCAGAATTTTGGTCGTTAACTGGACAGCAGTGCATTTCTAAATATGCTCATCTTGATTCTTTGAATTTTTTTTCAATAATTTTGCCTGCGAATTTATTGAAAAAAATATCATCACTTGAAGTTTTATATAGTTAAGAAAACCAAAAAATGAAAAAAAAAGCCTTTCTTGAAAGAAGATAATAACTAAAATATGTGAAGATACTACATTTAACCAAAGAAAAAAAATCTACCTTAAGATATGCTAAAAATATAATAATAGAGAAAAAGTAACAAAATATCAACTAAAGGACTTATCAGTGGCAAGTAGTTTTTTTTTTTTTTTTTGGAAAAGATCGACAAGTAGCTGCATGCGAACTTTGAAATATTCAGTCTTTCGAGAAAGAAAAGAAATACAAAGCAAGGGCACTATGGAGTAGTACACACCAAAATTTTTACTACAATTTCAAATAACGTTGAATAGCTCTAGTTTGCAGATAAACCATCTAATGACCGACTAATTCTTAATTATTTCACATCCTCGTTCTTGTAATAACGCCAAAGTCTAACAGGCTTATAACGCAATAACGGCTGTCCCCTTGCCCCAACATGTTCAAGTATGTATAAAACGGATTATATTGTTCAAGTATGCATGCATTAATTTCCACTGTAACTGAGTTGGCATTTCTCCCTGTACAACTTTTTTTTCACTGAACTTCAAATAAATTATGATTGAGACTAAGTACTTAACAAGCACAAACCATCATTACATAGCAAAATCCAGTAAACTATCTAGCAGGCTTGTATATTGCGCTACAAAATATCGGAAATCTATAGATTGTTCGCTTAACACTGCAAGCCAATTATGTAAACATAGGCAAGGCTTGTACTGACACATAAGGTAATGCATTTCAAACTTGGCATAAATTATAAGACACAGCTGATTTTTTGCCAGAAGATTGCCAGCGAAGTCAACAATGTAGACCAGTTACCTTCGGTAATTTACAGGTGGTTCCAAGCTGCCAACCAGAATTCCAAGATCAATGTCTTTATCTTCAAACTTTTTGATGAAAGGGTGAATCTGGAAGCATAAAAATAGAGTCAAAACAATAGGCTCCGGACAATATGGTACTGAGCATAAATTCCAAAAGAGTTACAATAGTACTCTTAGCCACTAACCAAGAGGTCCAGGGATGACGATCTGTCTCGAGGATCCTTTTGTATGCTGCAAATGATTCAAAATAAGATACAGGATATTATTAGTGAATCCATTTGGAATTGCACGAGATTCATATGTTTATCCTTATAGCCAAGACATTGGGATTTCCCATTGCTGCTAGTTCAATAGTAAAGCTGTAATTCTATGTTATACAAGTTTAGGCTACTCTAAAATTCAACAGCAAATACAATAAAATAGACAGAACCATAGACAATTCCACACATTTAAGCCAGCTTTCCTAGCATTTCGGTAAGGAAGCTGGACAAAGTTGATTACCATGCTGATACAAATGAACAGAACTCAGGGGAGAATTGATCTGATGGAGCAGATGGTGGTGGACTCTCCACAATGGCTTCCAACAGTTCATAAAAGCTTGGCCAGCTTTGCTGATCTTCAGATTGCATATAAGGAAAGCGCCCTATCGCACACTCAAGTACTACCAAGCCTAAACTCCAAATATCACTGCTGTAGTCATAGGTTCTCCCACTTATTCTCTCTGGCTAGAAAAGACAAACGAAGAAAATTTTCAAGACTACTGTTATACAAAGCAGAAATACTTGAAGTGCAGAAAATATCACTAGGGTCCAATAAGTTAATTAAATGAAAGCTGTCTAGTGACAAGACAAAAGAAAGACTGACACTTACTGACATGTAGTTGTATGTTCCAACAAATGTATCCCTTTGACCCATAGAACTTGCTAGCATTGCACTCACACCAAAATCAGTGATTTTCACCTCACCCTTCTGGTTTACCAGGAGGTTGGATGGTTTAATATCTCTATGTATGACATGCCGTTCGTGATGCAGGTAAACCAGGCCCTGCAAAACCTGGATAGAAGTATCAAATAGTCAGATCATACTCAAGTTTCAATTAGACTCTGGAGCAAATATAATTTTGAACTTTAGCCTTCATGTTAAATGTGTGAAATGTGCAGCATCAAGGAAGAAGCATGTGACCTGCTTACATACAACCGCAAGATAAGGTTCAAGAATTGTGTTAACTTGTTTGATCACATCTGCGAGAGATCCACGATCCATGTACTCCAACACAAGGGAGATTGCGCCATTGTGATAAAACGAGTGATAGCAAACAACAATATGTGGACATTGTGATGCTTGGTTTATTTTCAGCTCCTGCACAATTTGTTTACGTATTTCCTCTTGTACGTTCATCTGGATGACCTGCTCCACGAATTTCCCACTTACGTACAATTATGATTCCCTAATCTAAAAACAGCAATGCCCAATTAAGCTAGAAAATATTTACGCAGATTTATTGAGCCAAAAATTAGATATAGCTCAGCTACCAATAAAGAAAGATCAACAAAGTCTCTTGGCCCAAAAAACAAAAGGATCAACAAAGTCTCACATAAACATCACTGAATCAATGACGAGAGTTGTCTATGTTAGTAGTAATTATGACCTTCAAGGCAAACAATCTTCCAACCCACTTATGTCGAACAAGCTGTACAACTCCTCCACTTCCCTTTCCAATGACTTTGATTGTCTCCAGGTCTTCTCGCGAGAACTCGAAATCTAACTCCTTGCCATCAGAAGGCTGTGACAAAGAAGCACAACTAAAAGTGAATATTTTTATTAGATTCGACTTTTTAATTTTATTTGGAGCATGAGTAACTCACTCGAGACTCCTTTTCTTCAGAAATGAGCCTCAGACCTTTGTGATTTAAGAGCAAATCTCCGTCATGAAATGTGCCACTCGAAGTCCTGAAAATTGAATTCAGCATCTCATTAAAACAATCTGTCACACAAAGCACCGTTCAATTGGATATACATTACTCTAATTTCCCAAAGATTTTTCTTCTTCTTATTCAATTAAAAAATCTAGAACTAAGAACAAACTAATCACACAGCTTTATCTTGTGAAATTTGAACTAGAGAAATTTACAGGAAGGAGGAGATAGGCGTATCCTGGGCAGGAACGGCGAGCTTAAGTTGCTGCAATGGCGTCTTGCTCTTCATCCCTAGGTATTCAACACAATTTCTAGGGTTTCCAAAAGGGATTCAAGTTCTGTGTTGTATAATTTTTGAAAGGGATTCAAAAATAAATGTTTGATATAAGAGGGCAAGGTCTTCTAGACTTTTTGCTTTGCTTGTTTGGTTACAGGGCAAGAGAAAGAGAACGACTGACTAATTGAACCATTTTCCTTTCCTATCATAATCAAATTGTAGATTCAAACAAGAAAGGCCGCGCTTTCTTTAAACCTTAAAATATTTCAATATATCTTTTTCCTGCGTGGATTTTCAACATTAAGGTTATACTTGATTCTAACGAAGCTCGGTATCAGGACGTAGTAATAAAATTAGACTAAAATAAACATAAGATTTTAAAATTTTTTGTTTTTTAAAGAATTAGATTAAAATAAATAAAAAGTGAGTAACAAAATTAAATGCCTATTTGGATGGGCTTATATCAGTAGAACTTTTGTGAGTAGAACTTTTTTTTGTAGAGCTTTTCTGAGAAGAGCTTTTTTAAGAAGTTAATTGATTGTTTGGCTGTTATTTAAAAAAGAGCTTTTTTGAAAGAGCTTTATACAGTAGATTGTTTGACAACATAAAAATAAAAGACACTTTTGATTTTAAGTATATATTATTTTATAATAAAAATTATTTATGCATATAAAAATTATTTAAAATATATTAAATAATGTGCAAAGCATATTATATTAATTATTATATAATTTTAACCAAATCTTTTACATTAATTATTATATCAATGAAAATATGTATAACCAAATCTTTTACATTAATTATAACATAACCAAAATTAATATAACAAATAAATATTAAAATATTTAAAAAATAGTCAAATAATATTATATAAATCCCAAAATAAATA
>JAOXYD010000135.1:8400065-8420415 GCA_028565735.1 Pinacopodium congolense
GGACGTAGTCTATCTTTGGGGTAGGCGAACCTCTATAAATCTTGATGTTGATCTCTTCCCTTCTCTCTTTTATATTTATGCATTTGTGTTTGCTAAGTTATTGATTGAATTTGTTCAATATTGACATAAAGTTTGACATTTCATATAGGTTGAATTTAGGTAAAAGATTGCATTGTATTAAAAGTGGCATAAGGTGTTTAAAGTGTTTTAATTCCACAATAAGTGTTTAAACACCCAATTCACCCCCCTCTTGGGTGCCATAGGGCTAACAAACTTTCATACCTTTCTCAACCCATATTTTTAAAGGTTTCCTAAACATCATTTATTTAACAAAGCAAAAATTGTTTAAGTGTTCAACCTTATCACAAAAATAATAAGTATATAGAACATTATGTATATGGTCATGAAACCTATAATCTTGATACATATATGCATTTCTCCTACCAAAATAAGCTCTCCTAAGATTATACTTATGCATAGAAGGGATATGAAAATGCATCACACTATTATGCTGTACATAAGACCTAAACGCATTTTTAGGTTTAACATTCCTAAATACTCTTCCTTAATGAATGATATGCATAAAATATGAATGAAACATGTTCAATGGCTTAGAATGAATATGGGACACATTTTTTAATAGATGAGAATGCATATGGGGCGTGTGTATGAGTTAGCCAACATCGCCTCTTATATGGCCTAACTTTATACATATTCTCCTCTTGATGAAAATTCCTCCTAGAATGAGAATGTGAGATGTTCCTTTCATTAAAATTATATATGTATGGAGTTTGCACATGTACCATGCCATTTTATCTAAAGTGAGGCCTATATGCATTATGCTCATTTCTTAGTCATGTCACTAAATGCTCTCTCTTGATAAAAATGAAGCCTAGGAAATGATTGAAGGATGCCTCTAGAATTTTGAGCGTGCTTACGACGAATATAAAAATGTAAAGAAATATATTGCCTAACTTGAGGTTTAGGTGCATTATGAGATGATTTTGCATTTCTAAAGAAGTTATGCCTACTTTTCTTACATGCACATACTTCCTAGATTTTGTCCTAGATGCATATATGAATGCATGATTGCTCTTCTTAACATGTGATTTTGACGATGATGTAATATTTTCAAATGAGGGTTTATGAATAATCTCATTTCCAAGTTCTTACCATTTACAAAAATGGTTTTGTATCTTTGGAATCACTTCCATTAACAAAACCTAAACCTTACCTATCATTCAAACTCTTTTAAGCTCCTAACATGCAATCTAACTTTTTTTTTTTTGCCCTTTATGTTCTTAGATAAAGATTCTTTAAGGGCATTCACTTCCTTTTTCAAACATTCATTTTCATGCATCAAATTATGATCATCATGCTTTTCAACAACCGTACTTTTAAAATCTAACATGACATTCATCTCATTTTCAACCTATCATTTTCTAACTTGTATGTATTTGTAGCTTTTAAGATTTTATGCATATCATGCTTCAATGTCTCATTTTCATTTTTCAAATTTTCATTTTCATTCATGTAATTGTTTAAGTTCATTGTTGTCTCTCTATGTTTGGAAGATAGATTCTTCTTTTTTGAATTCACAATTTTAAAATATTTCAATAACACATCGTATGGAAATTCATCATTATATACATCATCATCATCATTTTCAATATGAGAGGAGTTATAACTAGAAGGTATCTCATTGCTTTCCTTTTGAACATTTGATGATAATGGAGCTTGTTCCATCAATACTACTAAGCACACATTTTGAACTTCTTCTTCTTAATTGGGTTCCTCCATTTACTTCACTTCTTCTTTGACTTCTTCCATATCATTTCCACTTACACAAATTTATTCTAACTTATACCAAATATCATTAGCTGAAATACGCATAACAACTTTATCAAGTATGCTCCTATCTAATGTATTATATAAGATTAAAAAAACAAATTTTGCTTCATTAAAAAATCTATAAGGGCCATTTGAAATAAATACTCACAAAAAAAAATCTTATCCCATAAGACAAAATTTCATTCTAATCTTCCATTTAAGAAAATCATTTACATTAAAGAAAGGTAGTTTATAAATATCTAATCCTTAATGAGCACATGAATCGTGAAAATAGACCAAAATAGATGTTTGCTCACAATTTCATTAGAAATTTATGAAAATGTGAGGCCAAAGCTCTAATATTAATTGTAGGCCTTATGGCCCCCCAGACGAGGGAGGATGAACTATATGTTTAAAATTTTCTTACTAAATTAAACAATTTAAATTACCTAAATCAATTTAAATTATATGGATTACTAAATCAAAATTTAACCTATAATGATATGCCAATACTTAAACAAATTCATCCAAATGCAAATCAAACACAAGTGCATAAATATAAATAAGATAGGAAAGAGAGAACACCAAGATTTTTAATGGTTTAGTAATACCTAACAATTGCCTAATTCATTTTCCAATTACTTGTTGAAAGTTTTAACTATACTAATATTCTTTAGGATGAAGACTAACCATTATAACTTCTTCTTTCTATACAATAAGTAAAGAGGAACATTAACAATCTTTTCACCTCTATTTCCACAAATAGAGGTGAAAAGTAACCTTACAAATCTTATTTAACAAGAGTTAAGAGGAACTCACATAATCTTTTTTCCAAATAGGTGAAAAGGGACTATTATAATCTTCCTTTAAATGGTTGAAGAGGGGCCCTTTGATTCAACCCAAAATACAACAATTTAATCTAAAAAATTAACCCTAAACTTAGGCTACATAAGCCTCAATGAAAGCTTATACAACTCAACTAATGCTTGATCAAAAGCAATATAAGATAGGGGCTCAAATGATATGAATACAAAACTTAAAAATAATGTGTTTCCTAATGTTCAAACATAGCAGAAATCAATTCAATTCAAATTTAATAATTATAATAACTCAAATCTTGTTTATCACAGGTCAAGAGAAACTATTAACTCTATTTTAATGGCAAATATCTGCCTTTAATCAATAATAACAATTAAGACAAGCAATTTCCCTAAAATAAGGAACTTGGCATACCTCTGATGATGCATCAATTAAGCACATGCAATAAAATTGATTCTGTAATTTTAAGAGACAAATAAATAATATGACAAGTCTCTTAACTCCTTTATATATCATAAAAACATTTATTTATGCAACAAAAATGAGGTTAAGGAATTTAAAAATCAAATTGAACATATGAACATGCAAGTTGTCAAAAACTGTAGCATCTAAGTTCTAACTTCAATATCAATGGTTTTAATCCACTAAAATGTGTAAAATCAACACAACCAACCTATTGGAACCTTAAAATATTAGTGGACAACATATGTAAATAGTAAAATCAAAATTTAAAGCATGGAACAATAAGATAGAATTAAGAACAATGCATGAGCTATCGAATATGACCTATTTCACTTATAACTTGCTAGGCCTTAGTTTTAATATATTTTCATATGAATTTGATCTAATTTTAAGGCACATTGCTTCCAATTTGTTGTTAAAGTGCTTAATTATATTTATAAATATTGTGCAATGCAAATTGAAGTTAAAGAGTGACGCTAGTAGCCAATTGATGTGAGGTGACTTAATTGAAGAACCGAGGATATTCACAATAAAATGTTCATCTTCATGTAACAAGATTGAATGACCTCTTAATTAAGTCTTAAAAGCTCACTTATATGCTTAAATTTGTGCTTAATGGTTAACAAGTATGAAATTGCTTAAAAGATAAGTCATTTTGCTTTGTACATATCCATTTTATGCATGAAAATAATATCTGATGCAAGTTAGGTTGAAGTTTGAAAGAATATGAGGTAATTTGAAGTTATTTGTTAATTACCATGCTTGATTATTCATATAACATCTTCATAATTTGTTTGAGACTAATAAAGAAAAGGTGTAATGATTGGGTTTGACAGGTTGAGCAAGTTTTTCTATGCTTATAGGCTATTTTGAGATAGATAATTGAATGATTTGCTTGAGGACAAGCAAAAGCTAAGTATGGGGGAATTATTAGGCCTTAGTTTTAATGTATTTTCATATAAATTTGATCCAATTTTAAGCCACGTTGCTTTTAATTTGTTGTTAAAATACTTAATTATGTTTATAAATGGTGTACAATGCAAATGAAAACCAAAAAGTGGAGAAAAGATTGAAAATTCAACAAAATGTCAATATGCAAAACTAATATGATGACCTCAATAGCCTGTCATAATGTTCATCTAACCCGTGATAATGCTCTCGAAGGAAGTGACCCAAATGACGGTTTTATACCCCACCATTATGCTCCGTTAAAGCATCGTCGTGGTACTTGTCATGCGGAAAATAACTGCAACTTTCTCTTCCACTTGTCGTAACTTCCCCAACTTGCTCCTACTTGCAACTAACATATATAAGAAACCTCAGGGATCAATGTCGAAAGAGTTAACTCAGTTTAGAGAGGAGAAATCATATCAAAACTAGATTTCTCTTTTATTTCCTTAGTTTTTAGGCTTTGTAGATTATAATTTCAAGTTATTTTGAGGATTCGAGGGAGTTTCTAGACGTGATTAGGAGCTGTTTATCAATTTGGTCTATCATTTGGGGCTTTCTAAAAATTAAATCTCTTATTTTGTACTCCTTTGTTTATATATATGCAAAAATATGACTATTTTTATTCAATCTAATTTTTCTTGTTTATTTATGATGTTCTAAGCTAAATTCTAGCTAAGGACAGGTGCTTGAATGTCTTGGGTGCATGTTTAACACATAATTTTATGATAATCTTTGTTTATTTGAGATCTTAATACTTATTTTTAGTTGGCCAGTTAGAATATGATTAAAGATTCGATAATCTCTACTTAGATCATTGGAAAATTTAGTAAACAATATGGTTTAATTCAAGGATCTGAGAAATCTACCTTGATTATCATGATGGCACTAATCTTGAATATCGTTTTTAGAATTAGAACTTCCTAAACTTTAAGCCTACTTCTTAGATTTATGAGTGGACCAAACCATAAATTAAGAATGTTAAAAAAAGGTAATGACTTAACCATAACTTTGTCTTGATTTAGTGAAAGCCCTCTATTAGAAATTCCAATTCATTTCATAACTTAATTAAGTCATTTAAGTTTAGTCTTTAGCAAATTAATCATTTGGTAACTCTTAGATCACTTAGAATGTAATTGCAAAGTTGGAAGTTTTTAGGTTTGTTTTAGTTAATCTAACCCTTTTACATTAAAGATCTTGAGTTCTTTAGATAATTGTGATCCAATTGCCTTAGTTGTCACACATTTTCTCTATGGGTTTAACATTTCGTGGTATTAAATATGCTCTAATTTAATACTTGCGACCAGCATACTACAGTAATGTTAGTTTGAATTTAAATTTGAACTGCATGAGAATTTATTAATTTATTAAGCTAAATTAGTGATATCAAACCAATCCATCAAGTTTTTAGCATCGTTGCCGGGGAAAATATCTATGATATTAGGAAAATATTGGTGTCAATTACTCTAGGGTATAAATATTGTTTACATTGTTTGTAAGTGTGTTTGCCTTTGCTTTTCTTTCTTGTGTGCTTGTTTGTTTCTGTTTTCTTATTTTTTTTACATTTGCTTTTTATTGCTTTGAGCTTGGTTCTAAACTGGTGCTTGTATTGAATATATGTTTAGTAATGATCAAGTTAATTCAAAAATGGAACATCATGATCATTTAAATGTCCAACCTCATAAAGAACCAACCATGTTGGATTTGATTATACAAACTAAGAGTGGTCCTAAGTTTGGTATTGTTCTGCCTAAGATAGACTCAGATGATTTTGGAATTGCACATGTTGTCAATTCTTTGATAAGGTCTTCTCAGTTTAGTGGTTCATTCTTAAAAAATCCAAATAATCATTTAAGAAATTTTATAGATATTTGCGATCTCTATAGAAATCTTGATATTTCAGATGATTTTCTTATACGTAGATTATTTCCATTTTCTCTCAAAGATAGAGCTCGTACATAGTTAAATACTTTCGATCCTAATTCCATCACAACTTGGGATGATCTTGTAAATCACTTTTTATCTAAATTTTTCCCCCAACTAAGATAACAAAATTGAATACTTTGATTTCATCATTTGAACAAATATGGGAGCGAGAGTTTATATGAGTCTTGGGAGTGATTTTAAGAGCTGTTTACTGCCTGTTACATGCACAATTTTAATATTTGCTACCAAGTGCATATCTTTTATCTAGGACTCACAAATTCTACTCGTAGTCTCATAGACTCTACAACCGGTGGTACCTTGATGAGAAAACCCCAAATGAAGAATATAGATTAAATAAGGACATGGAATCTAATAACTTTCAATATGATTCTGAGCCTTTTTATAGGCAACCATTTAGAGCTCAATTCATTAATGATGTCACATCTTTACAAGCTTAAATGATACACCTTATGAAGCAATTGGAAAATTTACAAGCTCAAATTAGTAGTAACATGTTCCAAAGTCAAGTAAATTGGGATTTTTGTGGTAGTTCCTTGCATGTTTCTCTAGATTGCCATGTAAGAGATTCTTACACCCTTGCTTCCATTCAAGACTCTTATCCTTTTCTTCGGCATAGAAGTGACTTTTACAATCCTTCTTGGGCAAGCTACCTCAATTTTCTATGCAACAATCCTTTAGATTACCAATATCCCAATGCCCCTCCCCACCCTAATACACCTCTACCAGAAAAGTCTAATCTTGAAGATATAGTGATGAAATTTATCTAAAGCAACGAGTTTAGAATGACAAATCATGAAAATTCTAGTCAGCATTTAGAGATTCAAATAGGTCAGAGTGCACAAATTTTAGATGAGCAGATACTAAAACTTTTACTTTTCGGCCTGAACCTACTTATAGAGAACATGTTATAGCCCTCACTGTAACTTCTAGCCATGAAGTGGAGAGCATAGGCATAAAATATAGTGATGAGGAAGTGATGGAAGTTAAAAATGAACCAACTCAACCTAGGTTATTTACTGACCCTAATGTCCAATCTTATCAACCTAGAATCCCTTTCCCCAGGCACTAGATGTTCAATTTAGGAAAGCTTCCCAATTATTTCACAAAGTGTACTTTCCATGTCATAGAGAATCTCAACTAGAAGAGCATCTAACTAGAAATCACGCCATTGTAGCAGAGTTTGGACTTTTATATCTCAATTGGAAAGAGGCTTTAATGAAGACAATTTCACCAATGCCTCCATATATCCTAAATGAAAATGTTGTATCTGAGCAAGATGTTTTTGGAGCTTTGGATATAGATAGTGATGATGATGAGCTTCCAATTAATTCTGAGCAATTTGATATGAATTTTATTTATTATAAGGAAAATGCTTAAGTTGTTGGAATTCAAGGGATTGGAAGGTTAGATGATAGTTTAGAAAATGGTGAAAATGTTTTTACTTCTATGTTTCATGATCACATGAATGATGATAATGTTGATCTAATTGGTGTTAAGGATGATCCTAAAGTGGAAGATCATGTTTTTAAGGTTCTTAAAGTTGAAAATTATGAAAACGTTGTTTAGAAGAATGAGGTTGAATCTACACCAAAGTTGTAGTTTTATTATTTTTGATATTTTTTAGTGTTTGAGGGCAAAATATAAACTTATTTTAAGGATGGGTTGATGCACTTTGATGTTTAAAATTGTAGGTAACAAATGAGACTCGAAATCAGTGTCAATTTTCATACTACAACTTTGGTGATGTATTAGATGCTCTTATAGAGCTCAGATTGAAATGAAATTTTATAGGGAGCTATAAAAACATGTTAGGAGGCTAAATATAAAATTTTAGGTTAAAGGAGGTACGTGGACGAAGATATAGTGAAAATACCAAACAAATGTCAAAGCTGGAAAATTTTGATTTTTCATAGTGACGTGACAAAACGTGTAGGCACCTATTTTATGTGTTTTTAGGATTAAAAGGTCGTGGGAATTAACCTAACAGCCAACTTTTTATCCTAAGAGAGATACAAGATAGAAAATAAGGTTTTTTTTTTTAGAGAAGGAAGGTGGAGAACTCAATTTTGAAGAGGAGACCAAGGATTCAACAAGGGCTATCCTGATTTTCTTAAAAAGGGGGCTTCAACCTACACCATTAGTTTTCTCTTTTCCTTTGCCTTCCTCTTAATGGCACAAATTTAAAAGTTGAAACAGTAAAATTATAAATAATTTAATATTTAACCGACCAATATTCATTCAGTCAACCGATATATTAGTATCAATTGGTCAAATGAATTATTTTTATTTCAATCAACTCATTTTTATTATTTACATACCGACCCGATATTTCGTTATTTCGTTATCAATCAATTTTTATCTGATATTAACCGATAATACTAATACAGACTAATATTTTATTCGATATAATATGCAGAATAATTTATACTCAAAAGTATGCCGATCGTTACGTATTGGCGGTATTATTCATTACCTGATGGTAACGTAAAAAATATGATTACCATCAGCAACAATTCATTGAAGACCAAAGATGCTATCCGCTCTCCAAAAGCAATGATGTCTCCCACAGCATTAAAGAAAATCTTCTTATTCCCAATCCTGAAAAAGCACAGCGTCATTCTGTAATGAAATCGACAATGAACAATGACAGTACTCTCTTTTGCTGGTGATAAGAATTCAACATTAATGCCTCCCTTCAATGCATTGAAAATAATAATAATAATAACTATAGAGTGAGAAGTTCACGTTTTTTCAGTTGTTGAGCCTTAAACACTAATTTTATGATCTCCAAATCCATTTACGGAAGATTTTTGGCAAACCTTAAACAGACTTCAGCCATAGAATCAAAATGTCTACCCTGCTCATCAAATCTAATATTCTGGCATAATTTTATAAGAAAGCCTCTGCACTTCATTTCCTGAATGGCGTTTAACCTTCCTGTAAAGTTAGCTATGAAACCGAGTGCAACAGATGGGGATCAACAGTCGATACAGCTTACTTGCCGTTGAATATCCACCATAATAAAGGAAACTTAAAAGAAAAAAGAAAAGGTGACCGGCTAAATTCAGATTACAGCATCCACCATATATGATTCACTGCAATTCAGAGAGAAAGTAGCATACTTGACAACACCAAATACACCCAATTAAATAGTACAAAACAGAAGGATCATAAATAAGCACCAAATATTTTCTTGCAAACAACGTTCTCCTTTAGTTTCAATACCTCCATAACTTATTTCACTGCATTCGAAAACAGGCCATTGGCAGATGCTAGCATGTATAGAAAGCCAAGAAAATTTAAATCATAACCAGACATCATGATCAAAGACCCTGATCAATGAGATAATCTCCAAGCCTTTCAACAATCATATTGCACTGGGCTGGGGTCATCGGCTCATCATAGATACCAATGATTAAAGCCTGATTGGTTTTCTTAACAGTAACACCACCAGGTCCCTGAAATTAAAAAGATCAACGCCTCATAAGTAATCAATTGTAAATATAGCTGAAATGAATGCTAGAATTCAGATTTCAATTGCAAGAAGACAAAAGTAGAAAGCAATAAAATAGTAATAGTACACATTCTAATAGAGATATTGAGGTCAGAAAGCTATTGACTTTTAGTTTAAAATCAACCAAGCCCTCCACCTTGGCAGACTGGTAATCCAACTAAGATCCAACAAGATATACCATACAGAGTGTGACAATCACATGTTGGAGCTAATTCAGTTCAGATTTCGAAGATGGGGCAATCGGGGAACTAATCACACAGCAATTTTTAAAGCATTTGCATCAAACACAAGTTTTCCTACTGTTCCCATCGCACATAAGTAGGGATGGAAAAAAAACTAGAAATAACTTCCTGGTATAAGTAGGGGTGACAAAAAAACTAGAAATAACTTCCTGGTAAAAGATCATCACCTTTTTCCCTCGAATGACAGCTCCTGCCTCTCCCTGGATTACCATATATTTCGTGCCACCAAGGTACAATCCGGTGGGTGCAAGATGGCCGGGTTCATTAAAATCATTCATGATTCCACTAATTTCCTCGGGCTTCAACTGAAGGAAACATCAGAGCATTAGAACAAAAAGAATCTTAGTAAAATACGATTTCGTACATCCATATGTACCAGAAATATGCACAAGAGCACTTAGTATGCAAGTGCCAGGGCACTTAAGAATAATAAGAATTGCAGTCACATCAAGGTATCAAAAGGTATAACCCTCAGTCACAGAATCTCAGATGAACTAATAGAAGATGCAAACAAATAAGCAGAAAATCTAGCTAACTAAAAGAATCAAACATGCCCATATAGGCGCAACCAACAGTAACATCCAATTTCATTATCAGGAAAACCAAAAAGCTCCCACATCGATCAAACACTTTCTTCTCAACACCAACCTAATAATCAGTAGATCAAGAGTCAGGAACTATAAATAAGGTCAACAAGACAATAAATCGATGGAAAATTTTCAAACAAATAAAGAAGTCAGATTAAAAGAAAAAAAATCACGCAGCAAATCCATCTAATATGCAACTTTTAAAAGAACCCAGAAAGTGAAGTGAAAGAAATGAGGACCTGAGGGAAGGTAGAGCTCTGAGCCCAAACACTACCGTCTTGGCCGATGATGGCTGCGGCAGAGAGGTGATAGCCCTCGATTTCGCACATAAGGTGCTCATCAACGTAGGTTTGCCACGACATCGTTGTTGGCCTTGGAAGATTCAAGTTTGATAAGAAGAGATGGTTCTGTACTCAAGGTATGTATTTGATAAGATGAGCAAAGGAGAAAAAGAGGAAGGTAAGGAGAGAGCTAAGCGCGATGTGTTAGGCTTTGTGTCTGAGCGTCTCTGTGTTTTCTTTTTTTTTTTTTTCTTTTTTTTCTCTTTCTTATCTGTGAAGCCAGCAGAGACTCCAACACGTTACAAAATCATTAGCCATCAACGGGACATGGTAGACATGTCTCTTCCATTTCATTTTCTTTTCTCTTCTTTTTCCTTCTTCTAAATAATGATTGATTTATTAATTTATGTCTAAGATATTCTCATGACTCTAGCTAATGTGTCGATACTCGATAGTCCATTACCTTTGCTATTGGAAGTTTTCGATTTTTACTAGGAAATAAAATTATTGTAGAAAACAAAAGCACCTTGTTTCCAGTTGAATACATTGGATACTCTTTGCGTTGAAAATGAAAAGGAGGGTTGATATCAAAGAATTGTTCAAATTGGAAGAAATAAAAATTGTCACATTACTCCACTAACTTTGTAATTAATATTTGTAAGTTAACCCTCAAAAGTTATTATAAATATAAGAACATAATTATTGTATTTGAATTTGTGAATGTAATTCATTCAAACTTAGGTCTATATATGATTAATGGCACGGTAATGCACCTCCATTTTGTGCATCAAAACGTTGTGAACAAGAAGGCAGTTGAATCACCAGATGAAATCGTTTACACCAACCCAACCTGATCAAAGAAAAGTTTTGAGAAAAGGTGTGACGTTTGACTAGGCCATAGGCACCATTAGCTGCCTTAAAAGAGGTGAAACCGGAGGAGAAACTTTGCTCCCCCCTTTTTCTTTTGTTATAATTTTCCCTTTATTTAGCTTAAAACTTCTTAATCATAACTTACATTCCTCTTTTAACTTTTTCCTTTTAAAAAGATGCCCGAGTAATTATCCTCAATCAACAGCTAATGCCCATCGCTTTCCAAATAGGGTTAATTATCCTCTCAATCACGGGTCAGCTTCTTGGATTATCTAACGTCCACCAGCTTTTGTTTAGATGGAGTGGAATTGAGTCGGGGCTTTGGTCTCTATGTCTCGGCCCAGTCTCTAAAGCCTGGGAAAAGGACTATCTGAGAAAGATCCAGATAGTTCTAATGATGTTCAGTACTCTGCTCAAGTGGTGAGAATCAAAACATTTTAACACAAGTGCCGGGCATAGTATTTGTTTCAACGGGACTTGCTCCAAATGTTAAGTCAGCATGGCAATGTGTAGCAACTTGATGTTGACAACGAGAAAGGAAACCTACTCGAGAAACTATTGCCACCGAATGGAATATAGGAATATTGCACGCATTCAAAGGGAAGATATTCAAGTGAATTGCTTTGTTGAAAATTTAAAGAACATGGGAATATAATTTAAGAATGTTCAGCTGCCATTTGCACCAAGAAAAGGTGACAAAAAAACTGGAGCAGTACACATAGAATCAAGACATATCAAGATAATGCAAGCTTACCTGCTAAATACCAAACAGTCAATATCTATAGTCTTCACATAAAAGGTTATTATTTGCAACATCTTCACTGCCAGCTCGAGGCTTTCTGCAGAAGGTCTTAAACTTGAAACCGGAAAATGAAAAAGTCAAAGCGGGGGAGAAGTGAAAATATTGGTCGTACTCCCAAGAAAAGATATGTAGTAACATATGATTTAGACTAGGCCTACAGCCCCTGATCAGCGAGGTAATCTCCCAACCTCTCCACAACCATGTTGCACTGTCCGGGAGTAACAGGCTCATCATAGATACCGAAAATAAGTGCTTGGCCAGTCTTTTTTATGGTGACCCCTCCAGATCCCTGATAGTTTAAGACAGTCAAGCTTGTTACTGAATACATGGTTGCCATTCTAGCAATTTCGAGCATAGGCAATTTTTTCACTCATTGTCATTCAATAAGAAAGAAGGAAAAACTGAGTAAAGCTAGAAACGTGCAATCATATCTGAATTATATAAAAAAAAAGTTGCCCCAAAACGAGTTTAGATTCATTGATGTTAACATATTAAAGCATAATGAATTATTTCCATCACCTTCTTTCCACGAATTACAGCTCCTGCCTCGCCCTGAATAACCATGTATTTTGTGCCTCCAAGGTGTAAGCCTACTGGTGCAAGATGGCCAGGTTCCTCAAAATCTTTCATGATGCCAGTGATCTCATCAGATTTCAACTGCAAACGATGAGCAAACTGACAGATTAGAACTCCTAAAGGATGACATTGGTATACAGAGCAAGGATACAGATAAAAGATTTAACTACAAATGAAGGCGATCATGTATAATTACATTGAAATTAATAAGAAAATTCACGTTCAAAGAATCATAAAAGATTAGTAACTTGTGGATGATAGTTAAAGTTGACCTCCACACTGAACTGACAGTGAAAATGCAGTCAGTATCTGCTATAAGCATGCCATTTTTCCTGTCATTCTGGATTATCGAGAAAAGAAACTAAATGAAACTCAGTCTAGCCACCAAGACATACATTTGTTAGGTGGATTCTGAGTGATTCTATTTATAAATCTGAGTGGTTCTATCTATAACAAGAGGTTTATAGGCGACAAAATTTTCCAATAACGACAAACCAGAAAATACTAGTCGTTTGGTATTACTGTAAGTTGTGATTTTTAGTTGTAGTTTTAATATATTTGTATTGATTTTTATGTTTTATCTTCAATTTCTGTGTTATATTAGTGTGTTGTTTTTTTCAATTTTTATGCTAAAAACCAAAACTGAAAACACAAACCCTACTAAACAACCCAAGCAAACATGGACGGAATTGGTTTGTTCATGAATGGACAAACATATTCACAAGAATCGTGTACAGGCTCCTATCAACAAAAGCATAGTGGGAGCAATATTCATTAATCCTTTTCTACTCGTGAAGTACAACTACGCAACCACGTGCTGGGCCTTTACTATAAATTAAATATATCCGAATAGTATCCTTAAAGTTCCTTTATAATGAACAGAGAATTCACAAATAGCAATTAAATTTCAAATGTAAAAGGTATATTCTGCTGTTATTATATAGTAAAGATGACCTAAATTTAATTTGTATATAAGACTTCGAGATTAAGTTTTTGTGGAGGTTCGCCAAGAATTCTTAATGATGCACCACATGAGACTAAGACAAATGTTTTTATGCACAAAAAAAACCTCAAGATCAAGAGCTAAAATCAGATCAACATGCAAAGAGTAAATCATGTGATAACTGACTCTAAATAATGTTACAGGTCAAATGGCACACAATGGAAACCGCAATACACCACATTGACGAAAGCAGTCATTTTTAACCTAATTCAATTGAGATCGGCGTACCGAAACTGAAAGCAAAAACCAGTAATGTCAAACAAACCATGCAATGTAAGAAATCAGCACAACATGCCAAAAAATAAAAAATAAAAAGACCCTACAGATCAGAACAGTATCAAAAAGAGAGAGATGACCTGAGGGAAGGTGGAGCTCTGAGCCCAGACGCTCCCGTCGTGGCCGACAATGGCAGCGGCGGTGAGATGGTGGCCTTGGCCTTCGATGTCGCACATCAAATGATCATCAACGTAAGTTTGCCACGACATCTTGTTGATTTGTGTTTTTAATTCCTTAAACAAACGACAACAACGCCAAAACCAAACAACAACAAACAAAACACTTTCTCTGGTTCAGTTATTTCTGTTTTCCTTGGAGTCTTGGCTCTTTTTGCTTTTATGTGCTTTCTCAGTTGCTGTTGGCTTTTCTTGTAATAACACTTGTTGCTTTTTCTTCTTCTATCTATAAAAAGAAAAGAGTTTTTGGTCTTGCTATTTTCATAATTTTAAGGGAGCGATGGGTGCGGAGAGAAGTTTTGAAACTCCAATTTCCTTTTTTTCTGGGATTATTATTAATTATACTCATTTACTAAATTGAATAATAAATAAAAATAAAAATGATGAATTTGGATTGTGTGTCCGTCTTCACCTCCTGACCTCCCTTCTTTCAGAAGAGTAACGTCTTCACGTGTCATTTCCACCCCTACATATTCGCTTCCCCTTCCCCTTCCCCTTCCCCTTCCCCTCCTCATCTAACGCCATCGTTTTTGGTCTAAAATAGCCTTTTTAATATGCTCTACTTATTATATAATTGATTTGTAAAATTACTAATTATTTTCTATTTCAGATTCTGATTTCTATTTTTTAAAATATAAAAATTAAAAAAATAATACAGAAATAAAAATATATAATCATACTGCACAAGAACTGAAAAAAATATACATAAATTAATAAAAATACACAAAAACAAAAATAACAAACTTAACCAAACATTCTTTTAGAGATCTCAATGCACTTTTAAAGTCATCTAATTTAGCCATTCTCTATCACTCTCTTCGTTTTTATGTTTTATTTTTTAAAAATTGAAATTCATATGTTCATACATAAAATCTTAGAGTCATGACCACAAAATATTTTGAATTATCATTGAAAAATAGACATTTAGATAAAGAAGTATTTCTCTAATTTACCAATTAGTATTTTGGCCTCTTTAGTTTTGTAGCAAAAAAATCATCCATTGGCTTCATTACTTTTAATACATATAATTAACAAATGCTTGTGTTCTTTATCAAGTGGTACCCTCTCCAACTGAACTTCATATCTTACTCTGTACAACCAAATTAATTATCCATAAAACATCCTAAAGCTCAAAATGAAAGCAAAACTTACACATTTATTCATTCATTTTGATCTCTAGAAGCAAAACTTACATCATTAAAAGGTGAATCCAAAATTGATAGAAAAATTTCCTAGGAAAAAGAAGTTCGTAATAAGCCTCCAAATCTACAAAAAAAAAAAAAATTGAACACACAACATTTTGTTTGATAGTGGCAAAGTGCAGACGAGCTTAATAGAAATGAAAGAGGTTTAAGTGTACACTACATTTAACAAGAGGTTGTACATAGAGACTAAATTGCATGAGCATACAAGACAAGAATCCTTTATTAGCCAAACTTATGAGTGCAATATTCACCATGATAATCTCCATGAATACAACTTAGATGTTATTTCCCATGTGTTTAAAAACACAATAAGCAATGCAACAAAGAGGAAACTCTTCGCCCATAAATAGCACAACTAATCAAACGACTGTCTATAAGCATATGGAATCTAAAGACATCATTAAGTAATCAGCAATCCTTCAAAAAATGGCTGTCGATAGCAAGAACGCAAAATCTTTACGTTCATGTCCCAATTGCGGCGCTACCAAGAATGGGAGAACGTAATTATTCAACTGATAAACAGAATGATCCAGAAAAAAACTGAACCCAAACATGAAAATGTTCGCAAGCAAGTTCTAGCTATTGGAAATAACTGAATTTATCTTTGATTAGTCATACTTATCATGTTAGTGGTATTATTTTACTAGTGCTACAGTTGTGTTATCTAGTTAGAATTCTACTGGTAGGCGTTTTAATAGTATTAGGTATTTGAGATCTAATTCAATTATAATTTTATGTATGAACTTCTGTAAATTACTTTCAAGATTATGAATAAAGTTGCGTTGAATTTGTGAGTTTAAGTTTATTCACCCTAACATTTAATATCAGAGCCTGAAGGGCTTCTATTTTATTGTATAAGATCGTAGCTTTTGAGAGTTTTCATTAAACTCCTTTTGTGCAGGTTTTAGTCTCTGTTTTTCATTGGTGACCGCAGTCCTTGAGAAATTTCGTCAAGCACATAGTGCCTAGATAAAGCCTAAGGGTTTCTGTTGCAAGGCTATAGCTTTTTTTGAGTCCTTTTATCGAACAATTTCAGTGCAAGCTTCTAAGGAAGCATCAACAGAAGATCTATCGACAACTGGATGTTGTCGCTGTCACATACATCCATCGTGTCTCATCACCAGTGTCATTTTGGTATCAGTTTCCGTAGTTGTTGCTGCCTAATAGGACATCGTTGACGTCACTGTTTCATTACTGCCACTGCTTTCTAGCAGTGCCACCATTGTTCAAACAACTAAAATAAGAAAAGGATGCAGATCTTAAGACGCTTGATCTGTAGCTCCTGTGAATATTTCGGTGATCTTTGGTTTTTTTTTTTTTTTTTTGGAAAAAGAAAAGGAGTAGAGAAGAACAGACCACGAGACCGAGAGCTAAAGGTGTAGATAAGAGATTTAACTGGCGAGGGTTAGTGAGAATCAAACTTAAGACCTGTCAAATAAAAGAAAGTGTTTTGCTAGAAGTGCAAGAAGGACCCCAAGTGTAGAAAATTCTAAAGTTAAAGTAACTTTTAAGATGGCATCAAGTAATCAAAACATTCAATCCTTACAAACAACGATTTTTAAATTTGATAGAAAGAATAATTTGTTAATGTGAAAAAGTTTGATGGAATTACATTTGAAGAGCAATGGGTATAGAGAAAATTTAGAGAAGGGTTTTAATGAAAATGAAGAGGCTTCATCTACATAATTGGATCGTTATCAGTCTCTTAACTAGAGAGCTTTGTTTTTTATTGTTCAATCTATAAAGTTGTCAATCTTTGAAAAAATATTTCATATCAAAATAGCTAAAGAGATATGGAATACTTTACTTAAAACGTATGAAGGTGGAGACCCAGTTAAAAGAACAAGATTGTAAGGATTAAAACAACAATTCGAGTAAATAGAGAAAGGCAAGGGGAAAAGTATTCATAATTATTTTTCACGTATAGAAAAGATAGTCAATGAAATGAAGAACAATGGTGAGAAAAACACCTTTTTAAGTCATGGAGAAAATTTTGCACACCTTATCAAATCGATTTGATTATGTTGTAACGACAATTGAAAGATCTAAAGACTTCAATACCATAAGTCTCAACGAATTCTAGTCTTCATTGGAATCACGAGAGATGTGGATGAATAACAGATTAACTAGTATGATTAAGCAAGTACTAAAAGCACAGATATATTTAAGAAGTGAAACGGAGGCAACATAACATGAGGAAAAATCTAATCAAATAAATTCTAAAGGTAACCAAAGACAATCAACAGAAGGTATCGAATCATCGGGTGATAAATCTAATATTCTATGTTATCAATCTACTTGCAAATCGCATATTTAGTGTCATAATTACAAAAAATATGGTCATTACTAATTAAAATGTTAAACTGATAAAGATAAGTAAAACATGGAGTGTCATAAATGTCATCATGGTCATTATCAGTCAGAATGTATTAATTTGAATAATTAAAATGAAGAAAGAATGAATTTTGTAGAGAAAGAACAAATATCACTTTTGATGGCGTGTAATATGACTGAAGAATCTCAACATAATATGCGATATTTAGATACTGGTTACAGCAATCACATATGCAAAGAAAAAAGTGTACTTTCTGAATTAGATGAGTTCTTTCATAGCACTATAAGGTTTGAAGATAATTCCACAGTTTTTATGATGAGAAAAGGAAAGGTAACTATCAAATCTAAAAAAGATATCGTTCACAGTATTTCTAATATTTTTTATATACTAGATTTGAAATCTAACACGCTTAGTATGGGTCAACTGCAAGAAAACGGGTACAAGATTTTTATTAAAAATGGAGTTTATTATATTCAAGATTCAAAATTGGGTTTAATTACTTAAGTCAAGATGACAGTGAATCGCATGTTCCCACTATATCTTGACAATGTTAGTCATACATGTTTCTCAACAAGATTGAAGATTGATGATAAAAAGACAATTGAAGCATTACATGAAACAATGAGCAAAAGGATTAAATCTTAAAATGAAGTTGAAAGATCGTTGAATTCTAAGTTACAAGAAATTAAAGCCAAAATTGTTGCTGCTGAAGAAAGAGAGCAATTTGTTAAAGAGCTCCTATCACGGAATTTATCTCAAACTAAAGTTTTTGAAGATCATATTTCAAGTCTTAGAGATAATTATCTTTCTATTAAGAAAGAAGTTAATGCACAAAACAAATTGTGTAAATCACCTATAAGATAAGGTTGTGGAACTAAAAAGAAAGTACGGAGATAGTTTACAAGGGTTAGTAATGCATAAAGAACCTCTTCAGAAAGAACAAGTTGAAATTGTCAAGTCTGAAGTGAAGGATTTAAAGGATTCTATCAATGATAGTGATGATTTGAAAGCATCTGTGAGTCCGTGATTAGAAGATAAAAATAATTCTACTAAAAAACTGATAGAGAATATTTTATCGATAGAGAAGCAATCAAGTGTTAAAGAAAAAAAACCATATCAAAATAAAAGAGTTAAAAATTTAGAAAATTCATTTGATTAGTATATTAGTAAATTGATAATAGAATTTTCAATTTAGGAGAGGGTGTTGAAAATAATTGAATTTATATTAGATTAATTATATTCATCATGTTAGTGGTATTGTTTTACTAGTGTTACAGTTGTGTTATCTAATTAAGATTTTACTAGTAAGATTTTTAATAGTATTAAGTATCTGAATTTTAATTCAATTAAAATTTTGTATATAAACTTCTATAAATTACTTTTAAGATTATGAATACAGTTAAGTTGAATTTATGAGTTTAAATTAAGGAGACGACTAGATGGTCCCAGTTTTTTGGGGCCACCAATAGCCCTAATTAGGACCCACCTTTATAATTACAAAAATGGACGTTTACCAAACCGACAAATTAACAGAAACTTACATCTCAGGAAGGTGCTCTTTACCCCCCTCCACCAACTTTATGGCTTGTTATATACGCCTCATCCCTTAGTCCTTTTCAAAGGTTTAGTATAGTCTTTCTCTCTCGGTGAATGCTCATCGTTACCTCTCATAGTTTCTTACTCTATTTCATACTCTGTTTTTCATACCTTTGCACTTCATCCTCTAAGATTCTTTTCATGCCTCTTAACACACTCTTTGTCTAAAACATAGTTTAGCTCCAGTCACAACCTTCTCAAAACCACCCCCGATCGCTCCCCTACTCGATTCTGACACCACTGTCGCCAATAATCCTAACAAGGGCAGGTCTTTGTGCCCTTGTCTGCCGACTTCCTAGATGAATAGTTGGTGAGCGTAGAAAAAGGGATGCGACTAGGAGCAATGAGAGAGGAGGAAGAAGAAGAAGAAAAAGAAAAAGGGGAAGGACGAGGTAGAGGGGGTGAGGGAGATACAGGAGTGGAGAATTTCAGACATGACAAATTACTATTTCATATATGATAAAATAGTAGCAGCGGTGAGGAGGAGGAAGGAGTGGAAAGGAGAAAGGGAATGGCTTTTTTTTAATAAATTTAAAGATAATTGAAAGGCAAATCTATAATTTAACTTTTAATTAAATTTTATATTATAATATAGGGATAACAGTCAATTAAGTGATTAAGTTTTTGAGATTTTTTTAGTTAAGTGATCAAGTTTTAAAAATTTTCAATTTAGTGATTAACATTTGAAAAGTTAACCAGTTGAGTGAAAAAACTTAATGCTGTTAATCAATGATCCGACCCGACCTAACCCGGCCCAATAACCCGAATCTAACTCAGCCCACTTCAACTTTTTATCTCTTCTGATTAATTTTTTAAATGTTAATCACTCAATTGAAAAAGTTTTTAAATCTTAGTCACTTAACTGAAAAATGTAAAAAAAG
>JAOXYD010000135.1:8425941-8438909 GCA_028565735.1 Pinacopodium congolense
CATCATTTTATAAGAGATCATGTGCATAATGGTGATATTGAATTGGAATTTATGGATACACATCATCAATTGGCCGATATATTTACTAAACCAATGAATGAAGATAGGTTTTGCATGATTAAAAGATAATTAGGCATGATTGATGGTGCCTCTTTATGATTTCTATATGTTTCTTTGTTTCTACATGTTTTACTCCTTTTGTGTTTATGTTTATGCATGTTTTTCAAGTTTATTTATGTGTGTTCTTCATACATGTTTTTCAATCTTTTTGATGATGTCAAAAAGTGGGAGAAGTATGTGTGATATTTGATGTGTTTGTGTGATGTTTGAGTCTATCATTAAATTGGAGTCAATCATTAAGAATATATGCCAATGTGTGTTTCTTTAATGATCCATTACTCCTACATGTGTTATATGTCAATGCATATACTAAGGAGGAGTTTAAAATACCTAAATGCATGAATTTAGGGGGGAGCTTTGATTGCATATACTAAGGGGGAGCTTAGGTTGGAATTGTTAGATTTTGATCTCTTTATGATATGATATGACTTTGATGGTTATAATATATGAATGTGATTGATGGAATATGTTTTTTTTGGTCATAATATCACATGTTTTGTCATCATAAAAAAGGGGGAGTCTTAATTATCATTAGGAACAAAACATGCACCAGCGTCAAAATTGTTTGTAGCATATTCTGTATTTTCTGGACACTCAACGGCGGGCTTATCATCCATCAACGGCACCATGCTTGAGTGTCTTTGTACCTTGTTTCCAAAAGCTATCAACGGTTGGTTGTTCTTAGCTCAATGACGCTGTTGATCAACCTAGAGGGTGTCGTTGAAGAGTCAAACTCTAACGGCTAGTTTTCCCTTTTGAGTCTTATTCTTTTTGTCCATATTCTAACATCTTAAAACCCCTCCTAAACCCTCCTTAAGCCTCCTAACACTATATATACTCCTTAGAAACAAATTGTGATACTCTAGGCACTCCAAAAACAGATCAAACCTTCTGAATTCATCAAAAGCCTTAAGCTGCATACTTTCTCATTGCACTTATTTTCATTCGATCTTTTGCTATCAAATTGTGTTTTTGAGTGTGCAAATTTGTGTTTAATATCTTGCTTGAGTTTTTATGAGTTTAATTGATCCATCTTTTATATTTTGAAAGTGTTATTTCATCAGATTAAAGCTAGAACTCATTCATATATCAAAACTATCTCTATTAAGACTATTCTATCTTGAATCTTGATTTCAGGTGATCAAACCTATTTCTAAAATCATGTTATTGGATTTTTTAGATTGCTTAAGATCTCTAAATTGTGTTTGAAACTTATTTCAAAATTTTGAGACCTATTTAAGCTATCATTGAACTAGAAATCTCATATACTTCAAGATAACCTCTGTTTTCACTATTTTGAGTTTGGATTCGATTTCAATCTGCTTAATCTATTTCTTTGTGTTTGTAATTATTTTTTTATGCTTGTTTAAGTTATTAGGAGTCAGATTACACTTAGTTTTGAATTTTTTGTTGGATATTTCATCATTTGTGTGCATTTGTTCACTTAGACATCAAAACTGTCCAGTTTTTTATTTTCATCATTTAATCTCAATTTTAATCATATAAATCAGTTTTGGATGCATAAATTTATTGTGGCTAGTTCACATAAGGTGTTAGAAGTGCTTTAGTATTTTTATTTTGATTTTTAAGCACTTATATTTGTGTTTTGAGCTTAATATTCATAGAGTGCTTAAACTGTCCAGAATTTTGTGATTAGCTTATCTTGATCATATTGCTTAAAAATATGTACGTTTTTACGTTTAATTTTTATCATACTAAGTTTGTTTAGGCTTTCAAGATTGTTATCATTCAATCATATCATTTATTGAAAGCTAAAGCCCTTAGTTTAATTGTGCATTGAGTGAAACACCTTCCAAGGTGTATGTAGTTACTTGAATTTGGGGGAATTGAATAATTTGGTTATTTGTGAATTGTATATGCTTCTTTTTGCCTTGAAAAGATTTGTTATCGGTTATTCTTCACCCTTGAAAAGTAAGATTGTTGTTGTTGAGTTACTCTTCACCATTGGAAAATAAGATTGTAAAGGTTACTCTTCACCTTAAAAGAAGATTGTACTTGTTTTGATTGATTAGTATAGAATCATCCAACAAGTAGTTGGAAAGGAGACGTAGCCTATCTTTGGGGTAGGTGAACTTCTTTAAATTACCTTGTGTCTTTCTCTTAACTCAACCTATTGCATTTACTTTGACATTTGCATTATCATTTCATTTAGGTTGAATGTTAGTTTAGTGATTGCATCTAGTTTCCAATTGACTTAGGTTGATAGTTTAAATTTGCGAAAAAGTTTTAATACCCTATTCACCCCCCTCTTGAGTGTCATAGGGCTTACAAGGACTTTGAAGTTCCATATAGATAATATGGAACTGGAGAATGAATTCGAGAATGAAATGCTTGCCATGCAATGTGGACCTACAGAGTGGAGTGATTTTCAAAAGGACACCATTGTCGACAACGATCAGTTATATGATTTTGTATCCACAAATTTGATAGGAATCCTTTTTATGATAATAAGGTTGGTTTTATCTTGAAGTAATATGAAGAGTGTTATCTGTTGGTAATGGAAGGATATGAGGGTGCTAGTTTGTAAGCTAGATTAGTCATTGGCAAATCATGAAGACTTTTGAGTAGAATCTTATAAGCAAACAACTGCCCATGCAACTCATGAAATGATATTGGTTCCTATTAAAGATTAAGAGAAGTGATGATGCATTGTATTTAACACCAACATTACAATATATGATAGCATTAAATTTGACATATGAGATTCGATGACCAACGCTTACCAATTCATTAGTGAAGGCTTTGGCTTGTTAAAGATATTATGAAATAGTTATATCATTTTGTTTGAATTCTTGAAATTTAATGTTGAGTTGAAGTTCTCTAATGTGAGATATAGACTAAAAAACATGATCTAATACTTGTTAGGCCGAATAAGAGGATTAATGGGTTATAACATATGGAAATACTTATTTTATAAGAGAAGATATAATCCAGAATTGTAAAAGTTGGTCTTTTAGAACCAAACATCTAATTTTGGGTTTAGAATGGTAATTTTGGTATTTTATGGACATAGAATGTAGTGGTTTAGAGAAGGATATGTGCCACTAATGAGACCCACTAGTTTTTGATAATTAAGAAGAGGTATAAATTGAGCCCTCAATATCAATTAGTTTTTAGGTGTATGTTTGATTGTGAAGGTTTGATTGGAAGATAATAAGGTTTGTGGTGTGTTCATAAGAGAAGGAAGATAGGATAAGGATATATGTACTAAAGCAAGTGACATATCCAAATTACTCTGATGACGATCTGATACCATATAAAGAATTCAAACTCTTTTATTTTCATTGGAGGAAAAGATATAAGTATACACCTTTGGTACAAAGTAATTAAAATTAAAATAATCAATAGCTATAAATTATTATTCTAGTTATGATGCCCTTAATATAAACACTTTTCCTACCTATATTTTATATATTTTTTGTTTTAACCCTAAAAAAATTTACTATTCATGAAATCATTCAATTTCATCATTCTTTACCACCGGCACCGGCCAAACACTTATACTAATCAACTCTTTTCACAAACCCATTAAAACTATACCATATTTACCTCATAAAACTATTAGAAACATTACAAATTTCAAGGAGAAAAATGACGAAAATATCAATCTTTAATCCGTTTATTTTAATAGCTGTTGTTAGTAACCAACACCACCATCTGACTCTCCTCGACACCAAAAATAAAAGCCTTAGATTTCCACAATTAGATAGTTTCAGAATCACTATCAATTGACAAAAATCTCATTAGTGTTTTGAAAGAATTTTTTTGCAGTTCATTCAAATCTAGTAACAGTCTAAACTTTTTATAATTATAAAAGTTGTTTTACTCATTGAGAGCTTTCTATTGGTATATAAAGTATTGATTTTCAAAATAAAAAATTTATCCAATCATCAGAGGAATATCCCTGTTGTTTGAGTTACTGCTCTAATGACTTTTTTAGTAATTTTTAAGAAGATTTTGAAAAATGTATAAAACATACTAATCGTTTTTCTCTTAAGAATTATAGTGAAATTATCAATAGTTTACAAATGAAAAATCACGAAAAATTTAAATATGAATGAGGTTAATAACCTATATTCAGAATTGACCACCCTAACAATCCTAAGGAGCCTTAAATTGATAAATGAGCCCAATAACATATAAACACTAATTAAGATGATTCTTTTCATGTTTTCTAAGCTTATTAGAATGGAATTCACATGAAAAAGCTTTATCAGAAGAATATGTTGATCAAGTAAGTTCATATCTACTTTGTTAATATAAAATATGTATCAACCCTTGAATATGATTTAATGCTAATATGGGCAATGACATGTACATGTTAGGATAGATGTCCTTATTTATATATACGCGGGCATGGTATAATATTTATGTATCTATATATGCCATATATGTTTAATTATATAATCATTATCACGATATCTATGTAATTATTATCAAGATATTTAAGTGGATATATATGAGGTTGATAACTTAAGGCATATTGTATGCATCTATATTAATCTTTGTATGACTTTATGCTTACTTTGTGGAATTGTATGGTTGAGATGTTGGATTGTGTGTTGGATGTGTTGGATTGTGATTGTAAAGAGAAAAAATTTATAGGACATACCACTTAATAGGTATGCATCAGGACTAGATATACATTGGTCAGTGTGTGATTATAAGAGATGTTATGATATTTCATAATATTTGAAACATGATACAGACAGATCCTAGTTGATGCTTAGCTTCTAGTTGAGTCTTTATTTGATATATATATATATATATATATATATTATTGATGTGATTATATTTTTTTTTGATAGTTTGAGTGAGGGTTTGATTGTTATTTATATTTTACTCCTTGCAATCATTCGAAATTTAGTCTTGTGACGATTACTCTTAGAAAATAGTCTTGCAGACACTCATTTTCATAATTATTTATATATTTAAGTATTATTTGACATATATTATGAATGTGTATATATTATATTATTTAGTATATTATTGTGTGTAAATATGATATTGAGTATCGTAATGTAATATGAGTTTACTCAATAAGATTTGACTCCCCTCAACCTTATTTTCTCAAGTTAGTTACTACTAATTTCGTAATAATGACTTTTAATGGGTGTCAATTGTAACATACCTGCTTCTATATATTTTCTTATTTACTTTTACTTGGACTTGTACTCTAACATTCATAACAATATTGACGAGATTATTATAAAATTTCTTTTGATATACACTATTATTATTATATATTTATTACTTAGTTCATTACGAAAATCCACAAATATTAGGAGGATCAAAAGTCTACATAATTTCCCGAATAAGAGCTAAAAAGAACTTTGATACGAGAGAATAACGACACTCTTAGTCATTGTCGTACTTCTATCCTTTATCTAGAAGTAGCATGGCGTCGTATTTAAGAGTACAATAATGCCATTTGTTACCTTTTTTTTTTCGATATCTCAACATTATTAACATGAGACTAAAATCTTAGCTCTCCTTTGTTGGTTGTACCATTTATATTAAATGCGATTCATCAAGTCTAATATGTCTCCTAAATCATTTTGGTTTTGGTAGGCTGGTAACTTGTACAAAGCCCTACAAATTTCTAATTTATGCACTTGATAATCATTCAACTACGAACCCCTAGTGTACGATAATCCCTAATCCTACACATGGGAATGTCTCTATGTGAGGATATCTGTAATTCTGATCATATTCGGTCAATATCCAAAAATCTGTTAAAACTGGAACGGAGTGCATTGGCGCCGTCACAGAAACTGCCATCTAGAACTGTCCAACAGCGGGGATGAGATAAAGGTTGCGCCAGCAAGATTGCCAAGTCTGATATTTTCTTCAACTCAATCCTAAATCTTCAATTAATATTATTTAAAAATGAATTTAGAATTCTCGCCCCATCAAAGCTTGGGTCAGCTAATGAAAAGGTCGTGACAGCCGTAGTACAGCTGTCTTAACCCCACCTTGTGGGGGTCCTCCTCCTCCTATTCCCAACGATTTATAAGCCTCCAACCAGCATTGTCAGGTCATGTCTAGCATTTCTTTTTCTTTTAATAAGTCTTTCTTAAATATTAATTATTATATACATCAAATTTATTGATTGGTTTATTTATATTTAATGCTTTTAGCTACAACAGTTAGGCGAGATAAATTCATAAATCTCAAATAGAACTTCAGACAACAATCACGGGAACTCCTGCGTATCAGTGATAGTCGTTTTAGGTTTTGTCGCTGGCATAATTATTTTATTAAATTCCCGCGATGAATAAAAAGGTTAGAGAGAGAAATGTCCCCACAAAACAACACAGAACAGCTTATAACAGATGTAGATAGTGGCCTGGTTCATGATACGCTTAAAAACTGGCTCAGCGACCATCGGTTTTAGTTCGAGCGTCCATGTTCCCGAAGCTCTCTCTATGCGACGTACATTTCCAGCTCAAACCTTAGATAAGGCATTTTGATATCGCTAAACCAAAAACAGCTCCCCTAAATCCTGAAACAAAACCTTTAGCCTCTTCTTCTACAGAGATCGAGGAGTTGGGATATGGATCCTTGCCCATTTGTTCGCTTAACCGTCGAATCACTTGCTCTTAAACTGCCGTTGGCCACCAGACCTGCCGGATCCGGCGTGCATCCGTCGACTACTCCATGTTTCTGCAAATTACGCGTCAAAGGGTTTCCTTCTCAAACTGCCCTTTTGCCTCTGTGTTCCAACAGTGGTGATTCTGCTCCTGACTCTACAAGTTGCGCCGCCAGCTTCCACCTCGATGCCATCACCCTTCGTCGTCTCTCCGGCAAGTCCATCACACTCCGCATTTCTGTGTACACCGGCAGGATGGGAAGCACTTGTGGAGTCAGCGGAGGTAAGCTGCTTGGTCGGGTTCGGGTCAACGTTAATTTGGAGAATGCCGAGGCCGGGTCGGTTGTGTTTCAAAATGGGTGGCTGAAGCTTGGGCGTGAACATGATAAGCCGGCAGCCCGACTCCACCTTTTGGTCCGTTCTGAACCGGACCCACGGTTCGTCTTCCAGTTTGGTGGTGAACCGGAGTGTAGCCCAGTGGTCTTCCAGCTTCAAGGGAATATACGGCAGCCCGTTTTCAGTTGCAAGTTTACCGCAGAGCGGAACTTAAGAAATAGGTAAAAAGTTTCACCCTTTTTCACTGTTTCCCATTTCCCATGTTTAATTTTCGGTAATGTATTGGGGAATCATATCATTAATTGGTCAGTGGCTTATTTCCCACTCAATAATTGTTTGGTTTGTGCATTCCGGACCTACTAGCAGTAGCAATCTTATCATCCGGATTATTGTGTAGCCATGTGAGGTGTCGGGTTATTTCATAGGCTTATAGTTGATAACGGCAATCACGTTCCTGGTTTCCTACTGTGGTCATTTTTTGGCATTATTTAATTGATATTATTTGATTTGATTGCATAATTCATCATTTCCACGTTCCTTCAAGTAATTAACCATGATTTGTGGCACTTGACCTTTGTTCCCGTTATTATTTCTGTTGTCCCTAATTTATCCAGTGGGCTACAATCTTGGAATTTTGACTTTTTATCTAAAAAATACGCTTTGTAAACATATTCTTTAGGGTGGATTAGAGTGTCATGTTCCGCATCTTTTAGAGAGATTACCAAATCGAACACGACGAATCGGGCCTCCAGCCAAACTGTGATTAGTTGACGATCTTAATGTAATAGAGGGTAGTTATATTGCCAGTTTGGTTAAAGAGTTCTGTTCTTCACAACTGTCAAACACAACTACTATGAATAACCTCCCATGTGCAAACATTTGCTTGGAATCTTAAGATCATTGTCAATATTCCTGTTTGACTCTTAGATGTCAGTTGCTTTACTTGTTTCTTTTTCTCAAAAAAGGATTGCAGGTGTCTAACTTTAGTTTCCATTGTAAATTAGGTCTCTCCCATCGGATTTCAATCGTAAGAAAAACAAAGGGTGGAGGAGAACATTTTCCAGTGATAAAGAAAGAGCAGGAAGTGAACGTAAGGGATGGATGATCATGATATATGATCTCTCAGGCTCTCCTGTTGCAGCTGCTTCCATGGCTACCCCATTTGTCCCGTCTCCGGGATCAGATCGCGTGTCTCGATCAAACCCCGGTTCATGGCTAATCCTCCGCCCTCATGGATTCTCTGTCAGCAGCTGGAAACCATGGGGCCGCCTGGAGGCGTGGCGAGAGAGAGGCCCTATGGATGGATTAGGGTACAGATTCGAGCTCGTCATGAACAATGGACCCAATACTGGAATCCCCATTGCTGAAGGCACAATGAGTGTCAGGAAAGGTGGAAAGTTCTGCATTGACAGTAGGATTATAAGGGATTCTGCGTTGAGTTCGTTATCACCTGTAAAGGGTTTTGTAATGTGCTCAACGGTGGAAGGTGAAGGCAAAGTAAGCAAACCAGTGGTGCAAATAGGGATGCAACATGTAACTTGCATGGCTGATGCAGCCCTTTTTGTGGCGCTTTCAGCTGCCATTGATCTTAGTATGGATGCTTGCAGGCTTTTCTCGAGCAAACTCAGAAAAGAACTTTGCCATGACGAAGAAGACACGTTTTTTTAGCAACTGCCGGTTTGCAATTCTGATGCTGCCATGACAACCAATAAGTTCTAGCTCATTGGGGAGTCCATAACTGTTGGTTTGAGCAATGCCTCTTTGCTTTCTTGATTCTACTGCTGATGATTTCCATACACATCTGATGATTTTGCATTTTTCTCCTCCTGGGAGCCACCGTGGTTAATCTGGTTTTGGAGGCACTTTGTCGTTGCCTTTTGTAGTTGATTTTCACTTTTTTGGTTCTTTTATTGTCTTGGTTGGTTTGTACTTTGCTTAACATATAAATACTCGAGAAATCTTTTGTGTACAATAGGGATGAAAAAGTGTATAGTTGAAAGAAAAAAGCTGGTACTTTTTTAAAACTTGAATTATTTTCTTAGCCATTTTTTATCTTTTTCTCTTCTGTCTAAATATAAAAGTGATTTTTATGGTTAAAATTTTGAAGTATAAAAAAATAGTTTAAATTATATTAAATATCATAGCGAAATAATAATTTCCTGACTTTTCCCATATTACAATATTACCCATTTCATGTTGTATATTCATTTTTTAGTAAAAATATAAAGCACAGAACTGAACTACCTATAGAGTGAACGTAATGTTGAAACCGTGGAGCCAATAGTTCAACTATTGATAATGTGGACCACGCTTAGTCAATTACAAGGTTAGCGTTTACGGTCAACTAAAGATTTGAAAAGTAGCAGTTCCACTCAAATTTCAGATATACGTTGCAGCTTATGCCAGTTCCTTTACGCTGCGTTCATCATCTTGTAAAGCTTTGTAGAATGAGGAAATTATAGTCAACGTTCTTACACTCTGTCTCTTTATAGATGGCTTCAGTCACAGGCTTACTCTGGAGGGTGTTTTCGAACGGGAATGTTCCTCAAGTTATCATTAAAACACTCGACTTTTCTCCTTGAGTTCTCGCAAGGTTACTATTGGTCCAACAATCCAAGCTTTTTACCGAGTATAGATTGGCTTCCTAAGACACTTATTGTACGCAGGGAGAACTGCAGCTTCCATAACAAATCATGGTCTGCAATATTGCAATTTGGTTTGACCAAATTGAGTTTGTTTGATTAATAGAAAGGATAAAAGATAAATCTCATATGTGATTTGTTTTTATTTTTTTAATTATTAAAAAAGAATGACATATATTAGAAACTCTATAAAACTATCTTATGCTAAACATTTATTATTTTAATTCAGATTGTCATGTAATTCATTATTATATACACAAGAATTTTTGTATAAACACTAATAAATATACAAAATTAATTACATAATATTCTATATAAAAGATCCCGATAAAAACTTAATATAAAGAAAATTTTAAATAAATTTTGCATCATAAAATTATTTTTTAGTAATTTAAATTAAAGAAAATAATTTTTTATAATAAATGAAAGGTTAAGTTATATTAATATCATCCTTCTAAAAAGTTTTATTAAAAATATTTCCATCTTCATGTTTAACACTAAATAGCATCATCTTTTAGAGTTCATATACATTCATCTCAAAATTATTGATGTTACTAATTCCTGCTTTGCTACCAACGTGCTCAGATGTAACCTTGTATAGATGTCCTAAATGTGCTGTGCTATGGAGCATTCTAGCCCTTTTATGGATCAAGCTCAGACCCTTTATTTGTAAATTATTTAATTCATTAATTAATTTTATTTTTTCCAAATAAAACATTCATCCCACTTGACTTTTTTTACTAAAATTCGACTAATTTATATTTGAAATGTCATACATACCCCTAACTGAAGTATGTATGTTTCTCCCCAATTGCATTGTAACTTATCGTGCTTTTATCTTCTCTTCTTCTTATTATATGTTTTTACCATCAATATCTCAATTAAAGATGGAGATAACTAAAGTATCACGTGGGAGCAAGAATGAAGATATGTAATTAAAATTTTGCTCAGAAGAAGGAAGCACATATGTAAAGATCGTGGACAGCCCAAAATCCATGTAGGAGATATTCATAGATACAAATATTGGAAAGGACAAGATTATAAATTCTTTAACGGTATGTTTGGTTTAAAGACTGAAATAGATAAGGAATATAATAGTTATTATTAGGAATAGAATGGATGAGGAATAGAATGAAATATGTATTACTTTATTTAGTTTACTATTAAAGAATTTCTATACCAGTGTTTAGTTTGAAAATATATAATTGAAATGACAAAGAAATAACAAAAAAAAGATCAAACTATCCTTACCCTTATTATTATTATTATTATTATTATTAAAATTTTACTTATTATTATTAATAATTTTATTAATTTAGTAAATTATATTGTTATTATTATTCTTCTTCTTCCTAATTTTAATATTATTAATATTATTAAATTTTGTTTTATTAATTGATAATAATAATAATATATGATATTATTATTATTAATTTTTGTATTATATATTTATTTTTTTATTATTAATTTTCTACTTATTATTATTATTATTATTAGTTTTATTAATAATAAAGTTTTTATTGAGAGGTGTGAAGAAGACACACTAAGGAGAAAAAAGTAAACAACAAAATAGATATTCTCGGAATAGTTAAAGACAACTGGGGGTAAGGAATACCTATTCCTAAAAAATAAGGAATACCTATTTCTAGGAATAGTTATTCTGTAAGTTTTTTGTTAACCAAACAAAGAATTCCTATTCCTTAGGAATAGATGGGTAATAGAATAGCTATTCATGTTAAGCAAACATACCATAAGTGTGTTGAACCAAAACGCAATGAAAGGGACAAAGATGGAGTATGGTCACTATGTGGTCAAACAAAGGATATGAAGGTAGAGTTTGAAGATAAAGAATAAATTATCTCATTTCATTGTCAACTAACTAATTTTTAGAAATAAAAAAAAGGAAAGAAAGAAAGAGAAAGAAGTCTTGGTGAACTAACTCTCTAAGAAGTTTAAAGAAGACTTACGCTCAAAATTATTTGCTTAAGAAGAAGATTGAGATGTTAAAGAACGATAGGCTAAAAAAATCACTAGGGAAAACATGGTTAATATTAAAAGTGTTATTATGATTTGTTGTATAGGTATGGTTATTTGAATAAAAATCCCTTTAGAAAAAAATTTCATGTTAAGAGTGCTATTATGATTTATTATATATGTATGGTTTTTGGACATGGCAATACGGTAAAGGAGGGACAATTAATTAACTTCATAAAGTCTAGAATTGGTTAATGTTATATTAATATTGTATTGAAATATTAGAGATACACCGTTTTTTTTAGTGACATGCTTAGATCCTCATTTTCGAATGTATCTTAGTATTTCCTAAAACTTATTTATGAAATAGGTGCTATTTTTAATATGATATTTTCATTTTCTTTTACTCATCCACGTGATAGGTGTTATTGCTAATAGTAATGACAATGATGTTTATTGCAATCACTCTTCAACTACCATAATCTTAGGTTGAAGTTTCTTTTGTTTTTAACTGAAACATATATAAGATTAGGAGTACATGATTGTCTTCATCCCAGCACTAAATACTGCACTTTTGATTATCACACACATGAAGAATCTTCACTATATGTATGAAAACATTTTTCTGTTAACCAAGAGAACTTAACGGGGAGTTTGGTGTCATTTATTTTTGCTGCTTCTTATTTATATTTTTCTAATAATAGAAACCAGTGCAAAAAAAAATGTTTAGGAGATTTTATTTACAAAAAAAAGTTTAATAAATTGGTTTACATGTTTGCCTATTAAAAATAAATATGAAAGGATCTTTATTGTGTGTCTTATAACAAGTTTACGAAACTGTGTCATCACCTTCTCTTTATAAACAGATCTTAAACATTATCTAATTTACTTCCCACCATGGTGGCTCAACTAGAGAACTGTCACTATCAATAGTTGTCCTCCCAAGACCCTACTTCCTTTATAGACCTAGTCGATAAAACCAAGTCTCTAACCTATCTAATAAAAAAGGGCTCGTTTGGTTTCACTTCTGTTTTTAGTTTTTGGTTGTTGTTTTTAGTTGCTGTTTTTTATTTTCGTTTGCTGTTTTAGTTTTTAGTTGCTATTTTTGGTTTTCATATGTTGTTTTGTATAATTAATAGCTGTAATTGTTAGTCGTTGTTGATATATGGTATGTGCTTAAAATTTTATAAAGATTTTAAAATTGTAAATATGTTATTAATTAGTAATTATGCAAAAAAAAGTTATAGTACAAAATTAATCAGATTTACATGAGTAATACTCTT
>JAOXYD010000135.1:8439009-8452694 GCA_028565735.1 Pinacopodium congolense
TGTGTTTTTATTTAGCATGATCTTCATTATTGTTTTGTTTATGTTTGGTATTAGTTTGGGGTAAGTTTTGATCATTTAAGTGTTTTTATTTTTGTTTTATGTTTTATTATTTAATTATTAATTTTGGGTTAGAATTAAATTTTATTGGTGTATTTATTTATTATGTAGAGTAAATTAAATTTGAAAATTGAAGTTGGAATAAAGTGGAAAAAAAAAAGAAAAAAGAAGCATGAAAGAAGAATGAAGATTGAAGACTAAAGAAGGAACTAAGCCTTTAACCAAGTATAACTTGGAAAATTACGAAAATCGAGGCAAGTCATGTGCATGGATTTCACATTGATATTCCTATAGGGAGCTTAACCATGCCAAGCCATGCATTTCAATTCTAGAGAGAGCGTCCCCGAGCAACCAAAGTGCACTCTACTAAATGAAAAAAATACTTGACCAAGCACTTCACCTTTGACACATGCTTTGACTAAGCCATCCCCTTCGTCAAGACCAAGTCAAGCAAGCTTCTTTGACTAGGTTCACATGCGGGAGAGACAGACCCACGTCCACCCGCATAGAGTCTAAAACCATGCTGGGAGCCTCACCCGATGGACCTACTGACCCACCTGCACGCTGGACTGGAGCTACTGGAGGACTTGGACCTACATGCGCCTGGATGAGACTTGCTTTGTTGGACCTACGCCTAGACTGGTTGCTGCACCCAAGTCCACCTGTATGGACTCATCAACAAGGGAGCTGCTCCACAACATCAACCCATCAGCAAAGCAGTTGGAAATAAAAAGAAAAGAAGCAAAAGACAGCCCTAGACAGCAGCGAGGAGACGGCAGCAAATTCAGAAAAGTAACAGTAGGTGACACACAAGGAAGCAACAGCAGCAACACACCAGGAGACAAGCACAAAAGTAGAAATTTAGACAAAAGGAGAAGGAGAGGACCTCTAACCTTCTTCCACACACACAAAAATTTCAAGAGTTCTTTCAAACTCCATTATTTTTCTATATTTGTTTTATTTTTATTTTATTGTGTTTAATATTTTAGAAAATATGGATATGATTGAACTTATTTTTATTATGAGTAGCTAAAATATTTTTAGGATTTGTTTTTTTGAATTATTTGGGAACCTTTGGTTGTTGGTTTAATTTTAGGAATATTTGTGTTTTTTATTGAGCTTAAACCTTATAACAAATCGAGAGAGTGAATTGGGTAATTTGTGTTAGATGTACAAAGATAGTTGGCATTTAATAGACCTATAGACAACAAGTTATTAATTTATTAGAAAGAAATTTCGATAAATTGATATACTTCCTATATGATAGCTTCATATCAAGTTGAATTTTTTGGAAAGGCTTTGTATGTCAAGAGATCCCAAAGTTAATTCTAGATTATTTAACTAGTGACATTTAGTTGCATCTTGAGAGAGGGTAGCTAAAATATTAGAAAATATTAGGCCATATAAAATCAGATCAATTAAACCAAAGGGGAACAAATAGGGATAACAACAAGTCCTATTCTTGAATCTTGATTTTCTCCAAATTTTAGTTTGTAATGTTGGCAATTGGTTGTGTTACTCACTTTTGCTTCCAATTTGTTTGCTTTTTACTTATTTATTTTTATTTTATTTGTTTAAATTGATTTCTTGAATAAAGTGTAATTCAAATTAATATGGTGTCTAGATACAATTCTCTTGGGATCAATATTCTTTGTTTACTACAAGTACTACCTGTATACTTACGGTTTTTAGCATAAAACTTGTAGTTTGTTTTACAATTAACAAGTGTCCCCATGCATTTTACATTTAGTTGTATATCTATTAGTTCCTATTTATTAGTTTATATTTTCTTAGAAAATAGATTAAAAAATAAATAAAGTAACCACATGCTTCTTAAAATATATACAAAATATAAGGAAGGGAAGATATTGTTTGAGTTGTAAGCTCATTAACCTTTCATGTAAATTACATATACACTTTCTAGTTTCATATCCTATATGGCTAGTTGGCTTAAATATATATACGTCAATTGGCCATTTCTTATTATATTATCTACATTTATAATATTTTACTTTCTTGTTAGCTTGTTCAATGATGCCACTGAATCTTTGTTATATAAAAATGAACATAATACTTCACAAGAATGATTTGGGCTTCTTTTTCATAAAAAGTTTTTACAAAAATTTGTCTCCACACTTAAAAACTTCAATTCGCATAATTTTTTTATATATCTACATATTCCGCAGCCACTAAAAAGGTTTTAAATACCATTGGTTCTAACCTTACTAACCCAAAATTGATACGAGCTGGGCCAATATTGTACTGAATAGGTATTCTAACCCATATCGATAATATAGATGATATATTAGCCCAAAACTGAACTGATATTATAAATTTTAAAAAGTTTAGGGATAATTTTGCAATATTCAAAATTTTAAAATATCAGTCGACCAATCCATACGTTAAAAATGCATTAAGGTCTAACTAACACGTTTTTTCCCCCATCCATCTCTCTTCTTCTCCTTCGTTTTCTTCTTTTCTTCACCCAAATCTCAAATTGATTACATAATACTTATACATTTAAGTTAAATCCTTCACTTATTAACTCTATCTAACTCCAACAACTTAAAAATACCTCTCCAAACACTAAATAATCACAAAAAACCCATTTTTACAAATTTGAGTTCCATATTTTTTCAAGTAAATTTTCAAATTTCAAGCCAGATTCAGGCAAATGATTGGAAGCTTTAGCATCTTTATAACATTTATAATCATTTACATCAACTAATTTGGAGAATTTAAGATGAAATTAGTAAATTTCTTAATTCGAAGATTTAGAATTTTTTTAATTTAGTTAAAGTTTCATTCAATTAGTTATTACTTAGTGTTTAATTCATTAATTTTAGGCATTGTAGAAGTTGAATTTGGTATGAATGTATATATATTGAATCAAATTTAAAATTAGGTAGAATTAGGGTTTCAGAATTGGGAATTTTGAATTTTAGGTGAAATTGTATCATGTTTTTATCAAATTGAATATATATTCAAGTAATTAGACATATGAATGACCTAATAGAATTATCAATTACTTTTGATTTGGTAGAATTTGAATTTTTCTAATTTTAGGAATATAAAAATTGTGAAAATTTTGAATTTTAGGTGAAATTATGTTATGTTTTATCAAATTACATATATATTCATGTAATTAGATTTATAACTGAGCTAATGGATTCATCAATTACATTTGATTGGGTAATTTTTGAATTTTACCTAATTTTAGGAATATAGAAATTAAGGAATTTTGAATTTTAGGTGAAATTGTGTTTTGTTTTATCAAATTAAATGTACATTCATGTGATTAGATGTATGAATGAACTAATAGAATCATCTATTGCATTTGATTTGATAGAATTTGAAATTTCCCTAACTTTAGGTGAAATTGAGAAATTGAGAAATTTTCAATTTTAATTAAAATTATGTTATGTTTTATGAAATTGAATGTATATTCATGTGATTAGATGTATGAATGAGTTAATAGTATCATCAATTGCATTTGATTTGATAGCATTTGAATTTTTTCGAATTCTAGGGATATAAAAATTGGAAAATTTTTAATTTAGATGAAATTGTGTTGTGTTTTATCAAATTGATTATATATTCATGTAATTAAATGTTTGAATGAACTAATAGAATCATCAATTGCATTTGATTTGGTAAAATTTGAAAATTTTCCAATTATAGAAATATAGAAATTGGGAAATTGATGAATCTTCAATTTTAAGTGAAATTGTATTATATTTTATGAAATTGAGCGTATATTCATATGATTAAATATATGATTAAACTAACAGAATCATCAATTACATGTATGTTTCATATATTATAATTAGTTTTTTTTTTTTTTGCTTAATGCCTTAATCAATTGCATTGATTTTGACTGGTAAATGAAGAGTAGTTCGACTTTAAGCATTGTTAGTGATACTTCAGTCTCTTTTGGGAGATTTGACAATCTAGCATGGGCTTATGGTTTATTGGTTCTTAGTTTTGGCTCCAGGAGTTAGATCATATGCAATTATTATGGAAAGACTTTAAAAGGTGGAAGAATCATAAGATTGAAGAGGCATTTGACTAGAATAAAGGACGATATAGATCATTGTAAGAGAGTTCTTTATGATGTGAAGACTTTGATAGAGGAGTACTAAATAGAGAAAAATAGAAGAGCCAGAGAGAGTTCCATCGTTAATAGTATGAGTTCATTTTTTAAAGATAGTAGAGTTGATATTGGTAAAGATGATGTTGATAGATCTGATGTTAGAGGATCTTATATTCCTTCTACCTAGTAAGAAGGGAGTGGTTCAGGCAGTAGTGAGGTTAGACCAAAAAGGAGGTCATTTCCATTTTTTTTTTAACCCTAAGAATAACTTTAAGAGTTTAACCTTCTATTCGTACCGTCATACAAATAAGGGAAGCAAATAAACAAGTAGATATAACTATGGCTAAATGGTGGTATGATACAACTGTGTTATTCTATACTGCTCAGCACATTATTATTAGCTTGTAATGGATGTCATTTCCTTTTATGGTCTAAGGTATAAGATTCTCTCGATGCATGGCTTTAGAGGTAAACATCTTATTAATTTGTTTCTGAAACACTATTTAAAAGAGAAAATGATTATTTAGATTGTTTATATGTGTTCTATCATGTGTAATGATTAAACTAGTCAAATACAGGAGTCTTTTATCAATTTCTTGAGTTATTCTGCCAAAAAAAACCATGTTTTTTAAGTTAATTAATGCATCTAGCATGATTAGTAATGATAATTATTTGTTTAAGTTCTTTATGAAGTTATTAATGAACTTAGCCTTGAGAACATTGTTGAGTTCATCATTAACAATGATGCAGTTTACAAATAAGTTATAATAAAGTTACAAAGTATGTATAACTCTTTTTATTAGATTCCATGTATTACTTACTGTATTGACTTGATGTTGAAAGATATCGAAGATGGTAGACATTTTTTTATGATAGAAGAAACTATACTGAAGGTAAAGAAGGTAACCAAATTTATTTATAATTATACATAAGTACTGAATTTGATAAAAAGGGAGTTTATTGCTGGGATGAATTAACATCACCCTATGGTTATCAGACTTGCCACCAACTTTCTATTTATGTGATGATGACAAACGAGTTACAATATATGCTTACTAGTGATAGGTAGGTAGCTTTTCAGTACGCCAAGTCCAATGTTAGATTAGAGAATGGTTCCATTATTGATAAGGATAGAGAGTTTTAGTAAAACTGTCAGTTTGTGATCAGAGTTTGTGAGCTTTGATTATAGTGTTTCATCTAGTGGATAGTGATGATAAGCTCACGATGGAATATTTTTATAATGCCATGGAAAGGAAGAAGAAAGTTATAAATGGCAATTTGAAGAATAGATCTTCTCTATATATGCGTTTCATATCTGTCATTAGTAATACACGGGAAAGCCAGTTGTACTCTCCTTTATTTACTGCTACAGTATTCCTCAATCTAGATGTCTACTTCAAGTACGATTATGAAAAGAAAGTTAATGTTAACAAGAGGATGTTGATCACTATCACCACTATTGCTAGTTATGAGATGATGTAAGACCTTATCAGATTACAAATAGTGGAGTATAAGGAGAGTGTTGGTGATTTTAGAATACTTTTAGTAATACAACAAATGGAGAAGCTCAATTTAGGTATATATTTCTTTACTTTTGTTACTTATTTACAATTAATTATTGCTTTATTTTGTTTATGAGATTCTTTTTAGATCTTACAGTTGATTGTTAGGACTAGTTTAAAAGTGATATTCCATAATTATAAAAGTTTGCAATTCGTATTTTGGCTCAGTGTATGAGTGCGACTGAATGTGAAAGTAATTAAAACTCATTTGAGTTCATCTACTCCAAGAAGAGGAATAGATTGAAGTATAAGAGGTTGAATGATTTAATTTATGTTATATACAACCTGAAACTTCAAGAGAAATATGCTATTTTTTATTTTTAACATTATTATATTTAATATTATTTCTAGAATCTCGTTAGTAATTTGATTTTATTTGTTTACTAGGGCTCCAAGTAGAATAAATAATGACTAAGATCCATTTTTTTGGATTATATTAATACTTTGGTAGATTGAATATCTAATAAGTCAAGTCTTCTATATGAGAATGACATATAAGGAGATGCTAATATTCATTAAAAGAATATTGATATGTCATTTGCTGAGATGAGATTAGATGAAAGTGATGATCAGGTTCTTCTTTCTCATGGGGATTTTGTAGTAGATGATAGAGCTTAATTTTGGTAGATATCAACCTGGAGAATGAAGATTCATATATTTTCAAATTATTCTCCTCCTCTTTTTTATATTTGATAAATATGTTAAATTTCATATATACTAACTATTAATATTTTTATTTCAAGTTTTAATTATGCTTTATAGGGTTCATGCGCTAGATAATAATGATAGTTATAGCATTTGATATTCCATATATTATTCTTATTGTATGATGTTTGAATACAATTAATTATGGTTTTATGATTGGAGGTTATTACTTGATGATATTTTGCTTAATTGATATTTAGTAATGTAGTTTGATGTCTTATTATTTTTGTTATATTAATTCAAGTTGGTATTTATTTGAGAAATAAATAAAAATTAGTATTATTATAAATGAAGAAAACAGATATTTGTTATATATTGTTATGATTTCATGATGTTTTTGTATTTTGATATTAAATTATGATGTTTGATTATTATTATTTTATTTATATTAATTTAGGTTGTAATTTATTTGAAAAATATCTGAAAATTGATATTAATAGGTATGAAAATACATTATATTTATTATATTGATTGAATACTTGAAATAGATTGAAATTATATTTATAGGGAATACATAATATATATATATATATATATTATTTTACAGATTTTACAAAATTCAGAAATTATTTTATAATTTTAAAAAAATTTCGGTATTAATATGATACCCTCCAAGGAGAAAACTGGTGCCATTGTCCGCTAATCCTAAAAAATTCAACAATAATTTTGAAGGAAAGGAAATATAAGAATATACGAGGACCACTAAAAAATTACAAATCACAAAACGGTACAATGGGGACACAGATAAGGGATTGAGTGAAAACAAAATAAGAAATTTGTGGAGTTTACTGGCATTTTTAAATGAGTAATCCCGATTTTGATTAGAATAGCACACTGCATGTGTTTTTTTGGTTGAAATCTTGAATGAATGTTTTTGCATGCGATTGTTTTGGAGAAGAGAAAATTGTATATTTTTTTAATTCTTAAGAATAATTTTTAATCCCTAAATTGAAAGAGGGGAGCGGGTAGACGGGAGAGGAAGTTGAAGGAAAATTTTGTTCAATTCAATTAAATTCTCTACTGTGGCTATGAGATTATCCCTTAGAATGTAATGTATTAGCAAACATTATAGTAGTACCGTCAATTTTAAAAAAGACGTATATAAACTTTCAAGAGTGGTATTATTTATCATTAAAAAATAAAGATGGAGATATTTTATTTATAAAATTCTTAAAATTCAAGATATTTCATATAATTTACCCTGAAAAAAAATGCCTTTTTATATTTTCACCGTACATAAAAATTTACTCATGTACGAGGCCTCTACGTACCTGCTGAAATCATGCTTATGGTTATAGAGCACAAAGGTTAGGCCTTAAATGAAACAGGCTTGGGCCTTTGTTCCGCTAATCCAGGCAAAAAGGGAAGAGGGTGCATGCATCTAAAATTCGAGACTGAAAGTAGGTTAAAGCACTTGCAAGGTGTCTCGACTCTCGATATTTTCCAATATCGTGATTAAAGGTGAAACAAAAATACAAAATAAACGATATCCTACTAAGTGAAATATAATGATGCGATATGAACTTAGAATTAAGTGTTCTAAAACAGAAACTAGCAATTTGTTGATTGAGAAAATGGTTTCCCCTTAAAGGAGTTCCTAGAAAAACTGCATGCATAAACAATACAGAATATGAGCAAAGGTTGTTATGAAACTCAACTGAAGACGAGATAACATGTTTCTATTTACAGCAACTAAATTCTTAACACCGTACTATGTTTTGATTAAAAAATTTATATGCTTAAATGCATGATGGATAACAGACAATTACTATTTTGGCCTACAGTTTCATGACAAGAAGCACACGTGGTATTAACAAGAGCAACACTAACTAGAAAGACAGCTTGAAAAAGGAAAACGTCAGTTCGTTGAACACCGAGAAACGATGCGCATTGCTATTTCTACGATATCATGATCTAATAAAAAAGGCCTCTTTCCAACAAAACCTAAACCTGTCTTGTCTCTTCATCGATCGCCATCATCGAGCGATCTCCCAATTAGCCTCTCTCTCTCGCATCGACCAGTGACAGAGAGGCCAAAGCCATAGAAACCCGTCTTCTCTCCAATGGCTGCTTCCCAATCCCTTCTTCTCCCACTCCTCCTCTTTTTTCTCATTTATGAGGCCTTGTCGCAATCGGTCCTCCGATTCCCCAGCGACCGCAGCTACGATGATCTCTTTTGCGAAAGCTGGAGATTCTCTGTGGAGACCAACAACGCCGGTCACTGGAGGTCAGTTCCATCCAGATGCTGGAGCTATGTGGAGGACTACATGAACGGTGTTAAGTACCTCTCCGACTCGGAAATTGTTGCTTCGGACTCGCTGGCCTTCGCTGAGACCATTGAGATGGGTGATGATGGGAAGGACGCTTGGGTCTTCGATATCGACGAGACCTTGGTCTCCAACTTACCATACTACCAACTGCATGGATTCGGGTAAGTAACGCAACTCTAGCCGTTAGATTGTGTGATCAACGTTTTCTATCGAATGGTTTGAAAGTCTGTATGCTGAGTCGTAAGTAATCCTTAAGTGGTGGGCCTGGTACGTGGGGTGAGACAAAGGAGTTTTTGTTCTACCCATAATAATTTGACGCGTGGAAGCATTCTGTTGGTTTTGTGCATAAACTCTATCGATCTACATAATTTACCGAACTAAGTATGTTTTTGGACATAGATCAGAAAATTTTGACGAGTATTCTTTCAATAAGTGGGTGGATTTGGCCCGGGCACCAGCTTTGCCAGCAAGTTTGAAGCTTTACAAGAAGGTGAAGCAAATGGGTTTCAGGGTCTTTTTGTTAACTGGAAGGAGTGAGTGTCAAAGAAGTGCAACGGTGAAGAACCTTGTTTCTGCTGGCTACAGCGACTGGGAAAGGCTAATTTTGAGGTACGTTCATTAACTATGGAGAACATTGCATTGCAAATTAACTAACAAATAAACTATGGTTTAAACAAAATGTATAGGGGTATTTCCGATGAGGGCGATTCAGCAAGAGCGTACAAATCTAAGAAGAGATCAGAATTGGTAGAAGAAGGCTATAGGATTCATGGTAACTCTGGAGATCAGTGGAGTGACTTGTTAGGTTTTGAAGTGGCAGAAAGGTCCTTCAAACTACCAAATCCTATTTATTTCATCCCATAAACAAATGAACTGCGTTGCGTTGCAATATTATAATTATGGTGATCGTTGTTCTTTGTGGAAGAAGCCTCACCTGGGCCAGTTTCTTGATGCAATGGCACTGATGAACAAAGAATGTCTTGTCAAGATCCCCATTTTTTACACAGGCTAAAAAACCAAAAAAGTAAAAGTGTCCAGCGATATAATGGCATTGATAACACAAACCTAGCATTTCTTGAGAAACATTAGGATTGGGTAGAGTAATTCGTAATTTAAATAAAATTAAAAATATTAAAAATAAAATAAATATATAGATTTTATGTGAAAAATTTTCAATTTAAAGTAAAAATTACGAATAAAGTAGAAGAATTTAATTATTAAAAAATAGAAAATTATAAAGAAAAAATTAGACTCATAAAAAAAATACACAAAATTATTTTTCTCTTACCCTCACTTGTCTCTTCTTCTTCTTCTTCTTTTTTCCTTGTATTTGCTTCTTAGAGCTTGATAGAATGGGTAGTCATTTTTTACTCTTTCTTTTTTTTTAATTTTCTTTAACTTTTCAGCGATTACCATTTTTTACGATTCTTCCATTTGAAGATTTGATTGATAATCAATCATATCTTTACATCATTCTTTTTATCTTATCACTTTATATTGCTTAAGTTTTCGTCAGGCTATAGGAGAATCAACACCACATAAATTCATTAATATTGATTGCCTTTGTCATAAAATCTATCAAGCTATCTACGGTATGAATCTTCTACATATTCAATGTTCTTTCTTCCACTTTCTCGCAATAAAGTGATACTGAACTCGAATGTATTTTGTTTTTTAATGAAATGCTGGATTCCTTGTAAGATATAAAGCACTCTAGTTGTCACAATACAGAACAATATTTTCTTATTTGTATCCAAGTTCTTTCAACATCAGTTTCAATCACATTGCTTCTTTATTGGCTTGTGTAACTGCTACATATTTTACTTCTATTATTGATGTAGCCACAACTAATTACAGTTTTAAAACCCAGCTCACAGCTCCTCCAGCTAATGTGAACATTAGCTATATTTCAATAAAATCTAATCTTCTATAATATAATGCAACATTTGAGGTTTCTTTGATATATCGGAGATCCTTTTAACTATATTTCAATGCTCTCGACTAGGATTCGTCATGTATCGACTAATCACTCCCACTACATGTGCAATGTCTGATCTTGTACAAATCATAGTGAATATTAAGCTCTCCACTACTCATGCATACGATACTTGAGACATCTTTATTCTCACTTCTTCACTGTTATGACTCATACTTGAGGATAACTTGAAATTAATAGGAAGAGGGGTAGAAATTGACTTACAATCTTAGATGTTGAATCGCCGCAATACCTTCTTCAGATAATTCTTCTGAGAAAGCCAAATCTTCCTATTATTTCTATCTTGGTGAATTTGCATCCCTAGAATCTTATTTTCTGATCCTAAGTCCTTCATTTCAAATTCCTTAGCCAACTGTGCCTTCAATTCTTTAATGCAATCATTATTAAGACCTGTAACCAACATGCCATCCACGTATAATAGAAAGACTATAAAATTATCTTTATCAAACTTCTTGAAATACGTACAAGGCTTTGCATTTAGCTTACTATAACTAAGGTTCGTGATGAAGGAATCAAATCTCTTATATCAACACCTCGGTGTCTGCTTTAGACCGTATAAAGATTTGTTCAACTTGCAAACCAAGTTCTCTTTCCCTTTTTCTTCAAAACTTTCTTATTGGAGCATATAGATTTCTTCTTCAAGATCTCCATGAAAAAAAAATACAATTTTACATCTAACTGCTCAAGATATAAGTCAAATGTAACACACATTATCAGGACTACTCGAACTGTAGTAAGTTGAATTACAGGAAAAAATATTTTGTTGAAGTCAATACCTTATTTCTGAGCATAATATTTTACCATAAATCTTGCATGATATTTATTAGCCCTATGGCACCTAAGAGAAGGGTGAATTGAGTGTTTAAAAATTCTTGCCGAAATAAAACACTTTAAACAACTTATGCCAATTTTAATTATATGCAATTTCTAAACCAAAATTCAACCTAAAAGAAATGCCAAACTTTAAGCTAATATATAACAAATTCAAGTAAAGATAAAAATAAACATAATGAACAAATATAAAAGAGATAAGGAAGAGAAAAAAACACCAAGATTTATAGAGTTTCACCTACCCCAAAGATAGACAAGGTCCTCTCTCCAACTACTTGTTGAAAGTTCACTAACAACTAATCTTACTTTAATTGGGCGAAGAATAACCCTTACAATAATCTTGGTTAAAGGCTAAGAAGAACCTTTACAACAATCTTGATTCAAGACCAAGAGGAACCTTTACCAATCTTGATTCAAAGCCAAGAGGAACCTATCACAATCTTGATTCAAGGTCAAGAAGAACCTATCCAACAATCTTGAATTCTAAGGTCAAGAGAAACTTATCACGATCTTACTTAAATTGGTGAAGAGTAACCCGTCCATCACAATCAAATTATACAATTTTTGTCCCACACGGACAGCCCCTAAACCAAGCTCCCTTGCGCTTCAACATAAGCTTATATAGCTTCTTAAAATTGATCAAAATTAATACAAGATAAGGGCTCAAATGCAACTAATACAATATGGAATGTTCAATATATAATCAAGGCCTAAACCAATCCAATTCACTAACAAGGATTAACACAATCCAAATTTTCTTTATCCTAGGTGAAGAGCAACCTATAAAATCTATTTTAAAGGCAAAGAGCAGCCTATAAATCAACCAAAGTCAATCCCCCAATTTAAGTCACCAAAGCTCACCTTCTATGGTGTTTCTCTAATGCACAATCAATAAATTCAATTCTGAAAAATCTAGAGGCAAACCAGAATTATTATAAGCCTCCTAATACTTTAATAGATCATAAACAATTTAATTCAATCAATAAAAATGTGATTAAACTATCATATAATCATATTAAACATTCAAACATTCAATCTGTCCAAAATATGTAGTATTAACAATTCAACCTATAAACACATTAATTTAATCACCTAAATGATGCAAATTAAATGCAATAAACCTACTGCAATTTCAATCTATCACCCAACAATGAATTGCAGTAACAAACACAATTTTATCATATTAATTAAATGATCAAAACCAAGCTCAAAGTCAGGATTGTCAAACCTAGACAATTTTGAGCAACCTGCAAAACTTAAGCTCAAACAAACAATATAATCACTTAAAAATTGAAACAAAAATAATAGCACAATCCTAAGACCTTAAGAAAACTTAAAACAATAAATTTGCACACCTAACTCAAAATCGAAGACAATAAAGAAGCTGTAGAGAAAACACGTCAGTTTAGACAGTTTTGAGCAGTCTGTGTTCTTTGATCCCAAACACATGATTTGAGTGCTTAAAAATTGATGTAAAAGATTCTATGCACTCTTGAGACCATAAGAAAAATGTCTGTAGTAATTTTAAATAAATAAAAACATTTTTCCAAGCTCAAATTTGAAGAACACAGAAGTTCAGAAACATTCAATTGACCATTGAAAGTTTGAAAGAAACGAAATAATGAATCAAAACTCAACTAAATCCTTTCTGATGTTTGTCTAGGTCTAAAATAATTGAAAACGCAAATTTGGCAGGACAAGAAACTGATTTAAAATATTAAAATATGAATTGAATAAAGGCTATACAGAAAATAAAGAAAGCTTTGAGAGTACGATGATTTGATCTTTTTAATATTGTTTTCAAGGTATCTAAACTTGTTAAATCTATTTAGGAAGCATATATATAGTATTGGGAGAGGTTTTGAGTTGTTAGAAATAAAAACTAGCCGTTTAGGAGGTTAAAAAGTCGTTTAGTCCGAAACCCCCAAAAATAGTCATTAGAGTCTGTGAGTAAAACGGCCCCTTCTGGGATCATCAATGGCATCGTTGTTTATAGAACACACAGTCGTTGATGCTCCTCAACAGGGGGGATAAACGGCCCTTCATCAGAGTGCCATTAATGAAGATTACCACACTGTTTATGTCCAGAAAACTTAAGAAAAACACTTCAAACAAACTCCAAAATGTTCCAAATAAATTCCTAACATTAAACAACACTTCAAGCAAGTTTT